>PVKM010003431.1:0-57707 GCA_004027735.1 Carollia perspicillata | reverse complement strand
TGCTTAGGCTACAGCCCCCTCTGTCTACTCCCCATAGCCAGGCAGGACAAAGAAGGCAACTGATATGTAATATCTTACACATTAAAAATTCTCTAAAGCTATGTCCCATTAGAGGGGCAGGGACTGTGTAATTAGGCAAACTGATATAGTGGAAAGTGCATGAAATGGCCTAGGACACATCTGCCCTGTCCTCATACAGGACCTCCTTGCTGAATTGAGTAGGCATTGGTTCATTCCCAATAAACATTGTTACCTGGTAGAACTAGCTGTGTGACCTCACACAGCTTATCTCCTCTCTAGGCCTCAGTTTTATCATCTGTACAATGACTGGCCTGACTTATAGGATCCCCAAAGCCCTCACCGGCTCCAACAGTCTGTGATTCTCTGACTCTATAAGCTATTTCTTGTCCCAGCAGATGGCCAACAGTAACAGTTATTGCTTGAGCTAGTTCCTACTAATTTCCTGTAAGAAATGAATACATACAGCAAATGCTCTATTTGGTTCCTACTCATGCAACAGTCATTGTTGATAGTTAAAATTCTGAATTAACAACTGTTTTTATTCTATGCAAGAAAGGGGAGAGCAGAGCAGAACAGAATTACAGGTAGACTCTTTACAACTGTTGTTCAGTGCTCACCATACCTTCTTATTAAATATATATCTCTCTTTCTCTCTCTCTCTCTCCCCCCCTCTTTCCCTCCTTCCCTCCCCCCTCCTTCCACCTTCTCTTGATTAAATACCAGGATGGTCAGAATTCTAAAACAGTCTCAAGATTCTTGCCTCCTTGTCTATGCACACTGTACAATTCTCCTCCCTTGTAGTGTGGGCAGGCTCCCAAATATGATGGGGTGAGGTAATTAAGGTCTCCAATCAGTTGATTTTAAGTTAATTAAGAGGAAGATCACATTGACCAGTTTGGCTTAATTGGATGGGCACTGTTTCACAAAGCAAAAGGTTGCCAGTTTGATTCCTGGTCAGGTCACATGGCTGGATTGCAGGTTTAGTCCTCAGTCAGTGTGTATGAGAGGCAAGCACTTGATGTTTCTCTCTCACATCAGTGTTCCTCTCCCTCTCTTTCTCTCTCGCTTCCATTCTTTCTAAACATAAATAAGGTATTTTTTAAGAGGAAGATCATCCCTGTGGGGCTTGACTTAATCAGGCATATCCCATATAAAAGGGGCTGGTGATTTCTGCTGAGAGAGAGATTCTCCCAGTGACTTTGGAGAAGTAAGCTGCTATTATATAAGTGAGATGATGAGACTTCTATAGGGCAAGAAACTTAGCACCTTCTTGAAGCCAAGAGGGGCCCTTGAGTGATAGCCAGCAAGAAAATGAGAATTCAGTCCTACAACTGCAAGGAACTGAATTTCGCCAACATCATGTGAGCTTGGAAGAGAATTCTATGCTCCAAAAAGGAACACAGACCTGCCAACACCTAAATTTCAATTTTTTAAGACCCTGAGCAAAGAATCCAATTAGGCTGTACTTGAACTCCTGACTCACAGAAACTGAGAGATGATAAAATACACATGCTTTAAGTTGGTAAGTTTGTGGTAATTTGTTACCCAGCAATAGAAAAGGAATATGAATATCTAACCAGATAAAATATCATATGATAGCACCTCCTAATAAGATTTTGCCTGTCTCCCATCCTAATGCTAAGCATCAGTGGCCTGCCTTCTTTATTGTTTGGGAATTGACCAAGACCCTCCCCTGACCCCAGTCACTGAGACTAGGCCATAAGAATAAACAGCTCCTCTATCTTCTCACATGAAGGCAATGACATCCGTCCAGCCCTATACCAATACAGGATGGCAGGGACCACTCCAGGGGACAAGTGCCCTTCTTCTTTCAGCCAAAATGGTAATGGCATGCAAATAACTCTATCAGCTTCCAGTCTAATTGACAGCCAAGCCATGTATTATGTAAATTGTCGCCAGGAGGTTACCCACTCCCACCTCCATAACAGAGTACCTTGACACCTATTGCAGATGCCTGCCCTCTGCCCTTCATTTTCTGTGTACTTCCTCCTGTCCTCCTCTCTGCCTGCTCCTTAAGACATCAGCCTTCATTGCCTCTGCCTGCCACTTTTGCCTTACTGCATCAGAAGACACATCCAATGTGACACCAGATGGCAGGAGGACAGGGAACCCAGCTGAGGCTTTGTAATGTGCCACACCAAGGTCCAGAAGATAGGGGTATAGCACAGGCCCTATCCCCTCACCCAGGTACCCCTTCCAACATCTCATCCCCACTACATGTATCCCATTCCTTTCTCTATCCACACAGGTTGAGGGTGAGCCAGAAGACTTCCAGAGATGGATAAATTCTATGGCCAGTCCTAGGGCCTAGAGTCTCTTCATCTGCCCCATGCCACTTCCCTGAATATACCAAGATGGCAGCTGTCCCCACCCCCCTGAGCAGAGGCATTTGCCAATTAAGCTTTCCCTAGTAAGTAGCCAGGACTTCTGTTTCCCTGTCATCCTTCCCACATTTCCTGGTCCCCACACTCCACAGACCAGGCAGGAAGTGAGGAACAGAGTTAGGAGGGGCAGTGAGATTTCTGGGACCTTATCTAAGAAGAGACTGAAAGACCTATAGTGTGTCCTTTTATTAAAAGCAGGAAATAGCACTGGCTGTATTTCTGGCCACTTGAAAACCACAAGAGTAGAGGAAAAAAAGAATTGGCTCATAAATAAGCCATTGGCCCTGAAAAAGGGCTTGATGGAGTTTATTTAGCACCCTTAGGGCTTCTTCGTGCACATCTACAAATGCTCTACCCTCCGAGGATAAGGTCCTGAATACTCAGAATTTAAAACCATCCCCTCCAGTGCTCCAGAGTCTATCCACATTAAGTGTCCCCTCCTTCCCTAAGCAGAGCAGACTTTCCACTTCCCATGCATTTTCTCAGGCTCATTCAGAGCCTCTCTCAGTGTGGTATCTTGATGATACACACCAAAATCTCCCAGGAGAGCTTTTAAAAGTACAAATTCCTCAACCATTTGAGTATTGGTCATCCAAGTGAGGCTCCTCCACACTGAGGTTTGAGGCACATTGTCTAATTTCTCTATGGGCATTACTCTGACACTTTGCTACCAAGTAAATACTTATCCAGAGAGAAAACAATGTAAGGGCAAGATCGCATGTATGATCCACTTATTAAGTTGTGTGGTACTTATTGGATAACTGACTTTTCTAAGCCTCAGTTTTACAAGTATAAAATAGAAATATCCATGTTGCAGTGTTCTTATAAAGATTAAAATAATATCTCTTTATTAGATAATTATTAATTGAGCTCATACTCAGTCTTTATTCACAAATGGCATTATCGTCTGTGCAGAAAATACAATAAATTCTAAAAAAAAAAGCTGTTGGAACTAGTAAATGAGATCACCAAGGTTACATAATATAATCTCAATGAAAAATATCAATTGTATTTCGTTTTTTTACATGCATTTTTTAAGTTTTATTTTTATTTTAATTTTTTTAAAGATAAAGAGAGAATTTTTTAAAGATTTTATTTTATTTATTTCTCTTTAGATGGGAAGGGAAGGAGAGAGGGAGAGAAATATCAATGTATGGTTGCCTCTCATGAGTCCCCTGCTGGGAACTGGCCTGCAACCCTGGCATGTGCCCTGACTGGGGAATCAAACTGCAATCTTTTGGTTCGCAGGCCCACGCTCAATCCACTGAGCTACACCAGCCAGGGCTTTATTTTAATTCTTGTTCAAGTACAATTTTCTGTCTTTTACTCCCATCCCAGTCCACCCCCAAGTGCTCCCCACCTCCCTCCCATTTCCACCTTCCTTAGTTTTCACCCATGTGTCCTTTATACTTGTTCCTGTAATCCCTTCCCTTTTCCCCCTGAATTTCCTGCCCTCTCCCCTCTGGTTACTGTTAGCCTGTTTTCTATTTCAATGTCTTTGGTTATATTTTGCTTGCTTGTTTGTTTTGTTGCTTAGCTTCCTGTTAAAGGTGAGATCATATGGTATTTGTCTTTTACTGCCTAGCTTCTTTCACTCAGCATAATGCTTTCCAGTTCCATCCATGCTGTCACAAAGGGCAGGAGTTACTGCTTTCTTTCTGTTACATAAAATTCCATTGTGTATATGTACCATAGTTTTTTTTATCCATTCATTTACTGATGGGCACCTAGGTTGCTTCCAACACTTGACTATTGTAAATTGTGCTGCTATGAACATTGGGGTGTATAGGTTCCTTTGGATTGGTGTTTCAGGGTTCTTAGGATATAATCCTGGCAGTGGAATTGCTGAGTCAAAAGGCACATCCATTTTTAGTTTTCTTAGAAAATTCCATACTGTTTTCCATAGTGGTTGTACCAGTCTGCAGTCCCACCAGAAGTGAACTAGGGTTCCCTTTTCTCCACAATCTCTCCAACACTTATTTTTTTTTGCTTTGTTTATGATGGCCATTCTGACTGGTGTAAAGTGGTATCTCGTTGTGGTTTTAATTTGCATTTCTGATAGCTAGTGACATTGAACATCTTTTCATGTGTCTCTGAACCTCTGTGTGTCTTCCTTGGAGAAATGTCTGTCCAAGTCCTTTGCCCATTTTTTAATTGGGTTGCTTGTCTTCTTAGAGTGGAGTCGTGTAAGTTCTCTGTATATTTTGAGATTAAACCCTTGTCTGAGGTACCATTGGCAAATATGTTTTCCTGTATAGTTGGTTCTCTTTTTATTTTAATGCTGTTTTCTTTGGATGTGCAGAAGCTTTTTATTTTGATGAGATCCCATTTGTTTATTCTTTTCTTTATATCCATTGCTCTAGGGGATATATCCATAAAAATGTTGCTGCATGAGATATCTGAGATTTTCCTGCCTATGACCTCCTGTAGGATTTTAATGGTGTCACAGCTTATATTAAAGTCTTTTATCCATCTTGAATTTATTTTTGTGTATGGGGTAAGTTGGTGTTCAAGTTTCATTTTTTTGCACGTAGCTGTCCAGTTCTCCCAACACCATTTGTTGAAGAGGCTATCTTTATTCCATTTTATGTTGTTGCCCCCTTTGTCGAATATTAACTGACAGTAGAGGCTTGGGTTTATTTATGGGCTCTGTGTTCTGTCCTATTGTTCTATGTGTCTGTTTTTATGCCAGTACCAGGCTGTTTTGATTACAGTGGCCTTGTAATACAGTTTGGTATCAGGTATTATGATCCCTCCTACTTTGTTCTTCTTTCTCAAAATTGCAGCTCCTATTCAGGGTTGTTTGTGGTTCCATATAAACTTTTGAAGTGTTTGTTCTATGTCTGTGAAATATGCCATTGGTATTTTAATAGGTATTGTATTGAATCTGTAAATGGCTTTGGGTAATGTGGACATTTTGATTATTTTGTAGGGCAGTAGAGTCAAACAGTATTTTATTTTTTTGTAGAAGCCAGTCCTCTCAGTTGATTCAGCACCACGGACAGGGTTCACAATAGGGCTTATAATGGCAGGAGGGCCCTTCATGCCTTTTGGTGTCCCCACCAGGCCTTAGTTCTAATGATCATGGATGCCAACACTCAGTTTCTAATACATCAATATTTGGCTCCCCTGCCTATTGGGTGAACTGGGCTTTCATTACTGGAGTCTCAATAGACTGCCTAGGACTGTTCTGCCAATCCAAGGGAATCATGGAGTTGGGCTGTTCCTTTGGGGTGGACTCATGGATGTGCATCTAGGACTGAAGTTGCTGGAACTGAGTTTGAGAGTGTCAATGAACAAGCATTATCATGCTGTGCCTGTTTGAATATCCATAAGCTTCTTAAGGCCAGAAACAAAGCATATCTTGTTCACTGCTATGCCCCTGACAACTAACAGAATAACTGGCACGTGGAAGGCACTTTTTGATGATTAATTATTGATGAAATTTTGAGGAAAGAGGTCACAGAGAGTGGAGGCTAGATTGGGGACTTGATAGAAACAGAGTCAGGACCTTGGGTAATCCTCCATGGGGAGATATCTTCCCCACCCTGATTCACCTTTTACTGCCCACCTCCACGCCAGTTTTCACAGTGCACTCCACTTCTCTATATCATGTACTCTTTTCTGTTGACATTCTTCACCTTTATCTGTCCTTCTGCACTTTTCCCAAGGCCACCACCCCACCCCTTCCTGACCCTCAGCTTAGTTAGCTTTCTCTCTCCTATACTGATAAGGCCCTGATTCTCCCTCTATGGCTCTACATTCTACTTTTGAATCACTTTCCCTCCCTCTTAGTACTGAAAAATATTTTGTATTTTATGTATATGTGTCTTAGGTCCAGGTTGGACTGTCATTGTTTAAATAGTTAAAACATTTTAATAATATATATTATGCAGTCCAATATTATTATGCTAACATGTTCAAAGTTTTTTAAATGTTAATATTTTACATTCTTCCTTTCAAAAATACATGGTGTATTTTATACCTTGAGCACTTCTAATTTCACGGTCACATTTTCAGTGTTCAGTAGCCCCAGGTACGGTGTTTAAACAACTTTAGGTGCTGAGAAAAGGTCACTAAGTACATGCAGGTAGGTCTTTTCTCTGGATGTCAACAGATTGGGAGCACCTGAGAGCCACAGTCTTAAGTTTCTGCTTTATCTATTATTCTCCACTCTGTAACTGTCATCTGGGACTGGTCCTCTATGTTTCTACCACCTGTTCCTGTAAAAGGTAGGGATCATTTTGGCTTCCTCTCTATAGTACCAGAGACTCTAATCTACTATCTCAGGCTCCCCACAAATAGAAGGTGCTATATTTCCTTTTGCATAAAAGATCTTAGCCTATATGACCCTTACATCTACTTTGCATCACGTTTCTATCCTCTCACATCACCCCCAACAAGCTGTCCTAGGATATTGGGAAACTCTAATTTTAATTGAATTGTCTACCCACTGCTGGAATAAGCACCTCGAGTGGTACTCGGCTCTCTCTTACTGGAGGTGACCAAGGCTAATGTACTTTTGCTGCTGGGATTATGCAAAGGGGAATTCTACAGTGAGAAGTTGAGTAGGAGAACCTCATAGAGTCAACTTCCAATTTTTGAGATTCCATGATTCTATCAAGTACCTAGAGTGGAAATAGATTTTAGAAGGATCTGAAGAGACATAAAATGTTGTCTCTGGCCTCCAATGAGTATGTATAGTTCAGTTGGAGAGAGAAAACAGGCATACAGGAACTCTCCAGAAAAATTAAGAGCTGGCACAAGTGCCCTACAGGACTTGGACAGTGACAGAGCACGGGAGCCCTGAGAACAGCACAGAGTGGGAACAAAAGTGAGGAGGAACTATCCTGCCTTGTACAGAGCTGGATTCTGGCCCTTCCACATTTCCTGGTACCCAGGCTGCAGTCCTGTGACACCCAGCACTGACCATGCACACTGCCTGTGTGACAGGCAATGCTGCTGCCTACTTGCTGCTCTTGAGTTTCCTCTGTAAGCTAGAGACCCCCTGGTTTCTGCACAGCATTTTTTATGAGAGAGCAGCAGGGCACAGAGATGAGGAACATGAATTCTGAAGCCAGATCTCCCACATGTGACCCCTGACTATACAACTTACCTGGAGGATGACCTTGCACAAGTTAATTAAGCTTTCTGTGCTTCAGTTTTCTCTTCCTGCAAGTAGGCCTATAATAACACCCGACTTATAAAGTCATCTTGAGGATATAGGAGTTAATAGTTGTGCTGGGAACTTGAAGAAAAGCTGGGGATCCAGCACTATGTAAGCATTTGTAAAATTAAGTATATGACCTTTGTCACCACCTCACTTTGATTGTCCTACTTAGGGGTCTTGGTTCTCTTCATGATAGGAGACCCAGAACTGGAACACAGAACTTCAAGAGAATTAGATCCTGACCTCCCTCCTTCTGGCTACTGTTCTATGAGTGTACCCAAGCCCAAGATACATACCCTCAGTTGTAGTGACACTACCAGAGAGAGGCAGACATAAATAGGGGGACACAGGGTAAGACATAAAGGGACTTTGAGAAATATATAGAGAAGAGTACAGGTCTCATAGACAGACACTGAAATGCTCAAATGAACAGATGGAGCAACAGACAGAGAGGGATGGATGTCAGGGATGGAGTCACTGGCTTATGTTTCTTCATTTTTAGAGTCATAGAATCAGAGCTTAGGGGGATGTCAGGGGTCTTTTTGTCTGGTTCCCTTACTTTGTAGGTGATGAAACTGAGACTGGGGTGGGGGACAGGTAACTTAAGACCACACAGCTGGATTATGCTACTGGCTTTGTCCTAAAAAGATCATACATTGATGACATCTATTTTAGGGGACCCCTCTCAGAAGTGACCCAGGATTCCCTCCTGCTGTCTTACACCTACAGACTTTCCAGGATGCCTTTGCACTGGAAACTAGCAGCCCAGGGGTTGCAGGAAAAGGGCCCCAGAGAAGGGGCAGCCTTTAACCTACAGAAATCACGTGATACTGCCTACCCTGCTGTATGTGAGCTTTGGCTGTGGGCAGTTGCTATTCAGGGCTTTTGGGGAATACAGGGTGCAAACTCAGGGTCTATGGGGGATTGATGATTTCACTTATAAACTAGGAAAAGGGTTTCCTTCTGGGTCTGAGTGCTAGCTGCGTAATAGTGGCCAAGTCACCCAACTTCTCTGAGCCTTAATTTTTCCATCTATCAAGCAGAGATCCTTTCTTCCTAGGAGTGTCTCAACAAAGACATAATGGGAGTGCGTAGTTTATATGTTGCTGTGAAAAGGGACTAGCATTGTATCCCTCACCTCAATCTCACACTCTCTCCTTCCACTCCTTTTGTTGCCCTGGCCCTCCCAGGGTCTTCTTCCTTTCAGCTGTGAATGCTTCCTTGGCTTGGAGCTTGGACATTCATTGTGCCTCCTGGGAAAAGTCACCTTTGCTATTTTGGAACGATGCATCTCCTTGATCCTCTTTTTCATCCAATTTTCTTCTTTGCACCCTTTACTGCATCCCAACCAGTACCACTCTTGGTCCCCCACAGTCAGAAGCTTTCAGAGGGCTTTTAGCCTTCAGCAGAAAGTCTCCCCAGACTCAAAAAGAGCAGTGGTTATACCTGCCACTGCCTAGCTGGCCACCCTGGAATAAGGAGGAGGCTCTGGTCCTCCCTTGCTGCCCTGGGTGGTGGGCATTGCTGGATCTTCCAGGCTGAGCAGCAGCAGTGAGAAAGTTGATAACTCCTCCCTCCCAATTTAGCCCAGCCACCTACAGTTCTAGATGTGTGATTGAGCATTCAGCAGGCTGTGGGGCCTGAGGCTGTCAGACTAGATTCTCATTCTGCCTTCTGAGGGGTTGAGGAAACATGAGAAGCACCATATGTTCACAGCATAGTGATGCACTATGTAGATCTGCCATAAGCCATCCTTGGTGTACTTACTCTAGGCTTCACACCCTGGGGATAGGTACCCACCTTACAGGTGAGAGGACATGATGACTGCAGGGCAGCCAGAGATGGGCAGGAGAACAAAAATGTTTCCTCCTATCACTGGCTCCAGGAGCATGGGCTCAACTTGGCCCTGGTAGGGAAGGCAGCAGGGCGCTTCCTTGCATGGCAGGGGACTTGATGAGCTGCTGAACATCTGCAGAGCTAAGCAGCTATGGAGTCCATTGATCCAAGACATTTCATTAAGGAGGCTGACTTGGCATGGTTGTGGCCAGGAGGGTGAGGTAGGGGGATGGAGATGACCCATCAAGGTGCCTATCCATGTGAGGTGCCCACTAGGGATGTGAAGTGTTCTAGGACAGGCAGCAAAGCATCTTCCTCAGATGTCTGCCAACTGAACATGGTTTTGAAGCAAGTGGATGCAGATTTATGTTCCACCACTAATTCAATAAACACAACAGTCCCTGCTGTCCTGCATGCAAGCTGACAGATGGCTGCAAAGCTCCACAGCCCATCTGTGATGCTGAGGGCTGGAATGGGGTGAAACATGGTTCTGGAGACCCGAAATGAAAGGAGCACTTGAAGAACCAAAATCTGGGGGAAGGATTAAAAAAGTTGAGCTGGCTCCTGCTTCCAGATGTTCATGTATTTTGCCACACAAAGACATGCCAGCTGGCACTCTGGTACCCCAGTGCCTCTTGTTTACTTTAGCTCCAGTGTTCATAAAATGGGGATGTGGGACAGCATGGCTTTTAGAGTCCCTTCTAGTTTGATAACGTGGATGTCTTTGTTGCCTACCCATCTCTCACCCCACTCCTACAGAGTCTTCTCAGTTCTGGTTGGGCAGGATAATGACTCCTAAAACATCCTGAATTATCCCATTTTCTGTAGAGTGTCCAGGGCTTCTGCTCTGGAAGGAGGTACTGAGCAGTTCTTCTCATAGGGTCAAGCTCTGCTCTAGATTGGAGTCCTCTTCTCTGGGGTGAAGGGGAGGCAGTGTGACCAGGGGCCCTGAAGCACCCATCACTCTACTCCTAGGCTACTGCTGGCTGAGAGAATCTGACATGTCTGTGTTGTATTCTATCCCTGTCAGTTTACAGATAAAGCTGTGCATGCCAGAGAAGAGAGGCCCTAAAGCTGTCACAGAGTGACACAAATGGCTCATAACATAGGACTTCTGGGTCTCAGAATGGTACATTTGCACACCCAGGCTGCCTACTTCACCTCCGATCCTGGAAGGGACACAGTCTCAGTAGGGGCTCTCAGTGCAGCTCTGTTTCTTACCAAAACAGGGAGGCGGTAGACAGCAGAGGCAGCAGCAGTTGGTCTCTCATTACAGTGGGCAGCATTGGCCCTTTATATCCTGTTCTGCTCAACTTCCTAGGTGCTTACCATCCTCCACCCCTGGGTAGCACTGGCCTGTGGATCTCTGCCTTTCACTCATGGTGCTCATAAACCTCCCCAAGCTGGCTATCAAGAGAAGCCTGTAGGGAAAAAGCAGGATGTGAATGCTACTGGTAGGGATTCTAGCTCATTAAAGGCCTGGTGTGGAGGCAGCACTTTGGGTCAGGAACCTGACTTCTAGATGCTTCCGGGGCATCATGGCTGTGGGGCAGCATGCTCAGGAAGGCTGCTCCTATTCCCCTGCCAGACTCCCCTCTACCACTTCAATAGCTTCAAATGCCACAGCTGCTGCCCTCCAGGGTCCCTGGCCTGCCATAACTGATTGCAGTGTGTGTGTGCTATTCCTTTTTAATAGTGCTGCTCTACCCATGCTGCTTGAGCCCATCCAGGGGTGGGCTCTGCTCTTGATTGCTGTGCTAAAAATACTGGTGTTGTTTTGAATGAGAGCAGGGAGCTTGTCTCCCCCTTTGCCCAGCACCTTGGCCAGCATCTTTGCTGCCTTTCTGCAGAGTGGTTTGAGGGGGACCCTGAAAAATAGGGGCAGAGAATCCCTGTTACTCCCATGTCCTTTGCAAGCATCTAGGTATTTTGGAAAATGGTGACATCTGGGGACTTTCTGAATATTTTGAGTCGTCGGTATTTAGTGCTGTGTAGATACAGTCTCATGGTGTTTTGTGACTCTAGGTTTATGACTTGCTGGGCCTCTGCTAGGAAGGAAAACTAGCTCCCCATATTTCACCATGGCCACTGGACAATAGCTCTCTGATGACAGGGGCTGTATTGGTTTCAAGTGTATGCCCAGTTCAGGACCTGGCATGTAGAAAGCGATCAACAAATGTTTGTAGAATGAGGTGATTAATAATTCAAAATCCTCCTTTTTCCTGCCTTATTACTCAGATCAATTTTCTTTCCTCGCTCATCAACACATGGTCCTAAAATAGTTGCTCCCATCTCCCCTAAGCCTACTCTGACTGCCTGACCTCCAGCTCCAACTCCAGCCCCAGAGTGACTCCTAGGCTTTGAGACCCTTAGTGCTAAAATATTAAGAAAGAGTATCTGATTGGCTGTTGGTCAGCCAATGACTTGTCTCCTGCTGGGTCAGGTGTCCACTTTTGATCTAACTGTATAAGGTAAGCCAGAAGGTAGGGGTAGGTAGTACCTGGTGCTGCCTTCTCAGGATAGTGAGTGAGCAGGTTTGTTAGAAGGGGAAGCTGATCAAGGCAGCTTTCACCATGATAACCTGAGTTTTGCCTGTAGGCCAGCCAGGATTCAGTGGAAGGCAGTTTCCTTTCCAGACCTATGAGTATTTTCAAGGGTGTACCCAGCCATGTTCCTGTAACCTCTTCAAGGCAAAGATGGGGCTCTCCTCTCCTCAGTTGCAGAAAGGGCAGCATGGAGCCAGGAGTGGGCAGCACCTTGTCAACTGATGGATGCTGGAGGCAATTCATTTCCAACAGGAATCTTCAATTTGGGGAGCAGTGAAGAAAAATTTTTTTTCAGTGTAAACAGTTCAGTCATGATACAACATAATGTGGAATAGTATGGCTATAGGGAAGCTCAATAGTGTTATAGCTCAATTATAAAACAACAGGGCTATGAGGCAGCCCAGTAGCAAGACAGCTTTTTTCTCTGCTCTGTTCCTCATTGTCTGGTTTACTTTGCTCCACTTGCTCTGTTGTGCTATGTTCTGGTCAGGCAAGAATGTGTAAACACAGTCTTCAGTTTTTGTTAGAGAGGGAAAATGCACTCCCTGAGCCAGAAGGAAGCCAATTTATGTAGACAGAAGTCCCTGCATCTGGTCTCTACTTGGCCCATCCTCATGCAAATGGAGACTCCAAATCCTCACAGTTTGATTGGTCCAGAAAGTACTCTTTCAGTTGATCAAAGTGGAGCCACTCTGATTGGTTGGTGAAAACTGTTAATGGAGATATAGTTCAGATCGGATGGGGAAAGTCTTATTGCTGTTGGTTGAAATAAGATTCCAGGAACTCCTTTATGAGGGTTGGCTCAGATGGCAGAAATAAAGCACAGGCAGATGATGAAACATGGAGGAGGAGACCTGGGCGATGAGGATGGCTTTAAAAAAAGCCCTTTTTTTAGAAATGGCTGGTGGGCTCTGCTTTTAAATTTGAGCACAGTTAGCCACCAGGAGCCCTTCACAGTAGACATCTTCTTTCTTGGGGTGAAAAACCACAACCTCTCCTTTCCCCATGTACTCAAGCTTGAGTGAAGGCAGCCTCCCTGATGCCTTAGTAGCTTTCCCCTTCCTTCATCTCAGCTAGTGCCTTAGGGCACCTGCTCCCTATGATCTAGGGTAACCCAAGTTGTTGCAGCAATAAGAAAATGAATCAGGGACTCTGGTTTGTGAGAGGGAGCCTCTGGTTCTGCTTGGGAGGGCTTCTAGCATGCTGTCCTGACCCCGAAATTGTCTCTTGGGTCTGCTCTGAGCATACTCTGCCTATCTGAGGGTGTTTAATCCTTTGTGATGGTTTAAAATTTGCCCACAAATTCTTTGATGCTCCCTTTAAAAGGTGGAACCAAATTCTTCTCCCTGAGTGACTTAGAGGTTTGCTTCTAACAAAGAATAGAGCAGAAATGAGTGTGTGACTCTTGAGACTAAGTCATAAAAATATTGTGGATTTCTCTTGACTTTGGGGAAGCAGCTACCATGTCATAAAGGTACTCAAACAGCCCTATAGGAAGCTCATGTGAGGAAGAACTGAGGCCTCCTGCCCGTAGCCACATGAGTGACCTACCTTGCAAGTGGGTCTCTAGTCCTAGTCGAGCTGTCAGATGTCTGTGCCCCAGCCAACATCTTAACCATAACCATATGAAGGAACAATTAACCACTACACCAAACTTTTCTCAAATTCCTGATGCACACAAACTCTGAGATAATAAATATTTATCTGTTTAAGCTACTACCTTTTGGGACTTTTTGTTACACAGCACTAGATAACTAATGTACTCAGTATGCATTCGTCTCTCTCAGGTATTTGACCTGAGAGCTTTTTAGTTTGATGTAGTCCTATCTGTTTATTTATTTTTTTTCAGGAAGGATTTTGCAGGAAGGATTTTAATTTCTGCTATGGGAAGAACCAATGCCCAACACCCTTGGGTTCTCCCACAATTCATATGTTTTGTAACAAAATTCCACCAAGGAGTCTGGGAGGAGGGTCTAATGTTACCTTTCCCTCCAGTTGGTGTTCTCCTTTTCATTCTCCTCCTCTTTACTCCTGTGAACTTCCCTCCCAAACTTCTTCAGGGAAAAATTCTTTATGCCAACCCTTATGCCACTGCAGCCTCATCCCCACCTCCCAAGCAAATGCATTGTCCAAAGACCTTCAGCTGTGCAGACCCCAAACCCTTTCCTTCAGTTGGAAGAAAAGGACCTCAGTTCTTAAAATCCACACAAAAATTTTGAAGTCTTTGGACTGCTGGGTTGCATGCTGAACCCAATGTATCCCAGGAGGCAGAGATTTTCATGGAAAAATGGAAGTACAGTGGGAAAAAATTCATGCTAGAAATCAGAGGTTTTAATTCTGGTTTTGCATACTCATGATGATGTGGAAATTGCACATTTTTTTAGCCTTTTGGGCCTCTGCTATTTAATTTGTAAGATGGGGCTAATAGCACTGGTCCTCTGTATTCACAATATTGTTATAAAGATCAAATGAGATCATAAATGTGGAAGTGTTTCATAAGCAGTAAAATATTGTAAACGTAAGGATTAAAATGTGAGGGTTAAACACAATCTATGATAAATAAGCTTTATTCATAAGATGAGCTACCATTTTTATGGTGGGGGTGGAATACTTACATTATTTAATACTGACAAGGTATTACTGAGGTTGGTCTTTATGTCCCCAAGGCTCAGTGAGGAGAACTAATTCACCTAAAGTCTATGCTTTCACCATCCTCATTGCCACCATTTGTAACCTGGCTCCTGACATGAGTGACTATGCATTGAGGAATCCAGAGAAATTATGAGATCCATGAATGGCCCTGGACTCTGTCACTGGAGTTCCTTCTGCTCAGCTGCCCTTCAAAGGCTCTGGCAGCTCAGAGGACCAAGATTCCAATCCTCTCATTTGCAGCATGACCCAAACAAAACATGGCTTGTCTTGGGGGCACAGTAGAGGGAAGAAGCAAAGAGTTTAAGTGGCAAACTGACTCAGACTCTCTCAGGAACAATAATCCAAGCCCCACATAAAGGAGAAAAGTTTATACTGGCCAAGATGGAGGAGTATGTAGATATGCTTTTTCTCTTCCTTGCACAACCAAAAGAAGGATGACAACCAATTTAAAAACAAAATCAACCAGAACTGCCAGAAAATCAAACTGTATGGATCTGACAACCAAGCAGTTAAAGAAGAAACATTCATCTAGACTGGTAGGGGGTGGTGGAGACCAGCAGTCAGGGTGGAGACCAGCAGTGGCTGGTGGACCAGGTAGGTGAGGTGGCAGCTGGCAGCCTGAGTGGTCCCACATTTGCATGCACATAAACTGGAAGGAAAAACTGAGGAGCGAGACAGGGTTCCAGCACAGGAAAATAAAGCCTCAAAACCTCTGGCTGTAAAAACCTGGGTGGGTTGTGACAGCGGAAGAAACTGCCAGTCTCACAGGAGAGTCTTTTGGAGGGACCCATGGGGTTCCAGAATGTGCACAAGCCCACCCACCCAGGAATTAGCACCAGAAGGATACAGCTCCCTTGTGGGTAGCAGGGGAAGTGACTGAAAGCAGGATGAGAGCCAAACAAGTGGCATTGTTCCTTCTCTAACTCCTCCCCCATCCACATCACCACATGCAGTGAAGTGAGTTACCCCACCCTGGCAAATACCTAAGGCTCCAGCCCTTGCAACATGACAGGTGCACTGAGACAAAGAAATATGGCCCAAATGAAAGAAAAGATCAAAACTTCAGAAAAAGAACTAAGCCATGAGAAGATAAGAAAACTATCAGATGGAGAGTTCAAAACACTGGTAATCAGGATGCTCACAGAAATGATTGCATACCAACACAAAATAGAGGAAGAAGTGAAGCCTACGCAAAGTGAAATAAAGAAAAATATACAGGAGACAAACAGTGAAGGGAAGGAAACTGGAACTCAGATCAATCAATAATTTGGAACAGAAGGAAGAAATAAACATTCAACCAGAACAGAAGGAAGAAACAAGGATCGAAAAAAATGAGGAGAGGCTTGGGAACATCTGGGGCAACTTTAAACATTCCAACATCCAAATCATAGGGATGCCAGAAGGAGAAGAAGAAGAGCTAGAAATTGAACACTTATTTGAACAAACAATGAAGAACAACTTCCTAATCTGGTGAAGGAAATGGACATGAAAGTCCAGGAAGCTCAGAGAGTTCCAAAGAACTTGAACCCAAGGAGGAACACAAGACAAAACATAATTAAAGTGCCAAGATTAAGGATAAGGAAAGAATCTTAAAAGCAACAAGGGAAAAGGAGAGTGTTACCTACAAAGGAGTTCCCATAAGACTATCAGCTGCTTTCTTAAAAGAAACCTTACAGGCAAGAAGAGGCTGGAAAGAAGTATTTGAAGTCATGAAAGGCAAGGACCTGCATCAAGACTACTCTATCCAGCAAAGCTATCATTTAGAATGAAAGGGTAGATAATGTGCTTCCCAGATAAAGTAAAATTAAGGGAGTTCATCATCACCAAGTCCTTATTATATGAAATGTTAAAGGCGCTTATCTAAGAAAAGGATCAAACTATGAATAGTAAAGTGACAATAAACTCACACCTATCAACAACTGAACCTTAAAAACAAAAACAAAACAAACTAAGCAAACAATTAGAACAAGAACAGTTTCACAGAAATGGAGATCACATGGAGGGTTATCAGTGGGTAGGGGAACAGGGGAGAATGGGGGAAAAGGTACAGGGAATAAGAAGCAAAAATGGTAGGTCCAAAATTGGGGGAGGTTAAGAATAGTATAGGAAATGGAGAAGCCAAAGAACTTATATGTATGACCCAAGGACATGAACTACAGGGAGTTGAGGGGGGATGCTAGAGAGAGGGGGTGCAGGGTGGAGGGAGATAAAGAGAAAAAACCAAAAAACAGAAGAAAATTTATAGAACCACAGAGGTAGATCTGGTCTGTGAGAAGTTGAAAGTCAGATTTGGTACAGATAAACTCTGGGTGATGACCAGAGGGAGGTCCACATCCATTAGCACTTGTAGTCCTGCTAAGCCTGTGGGTCATTTCCCCATCAGGCAGAGATCCTGCCTTTTCCCTCCAGGTTTCTTATTTATGGAGAAGGGGATTGTTTCAGTGAGTCAGGCCCCACAATCTAGAATCAAGACGTTCATGCTACATGAGTCTGCCCTTTATGCACAAAGTCCACCCCTAAGTGGACTCTCCCCTGTTTACAATCTGCTCCTGTGTTCACGCTCTCTCTGCTTTGTGGGCCTGACTTCTAAATGTGTGAAAAAGGATTTCTCAGAATTTTCCCGGGTGTTCTTTGTTCAAAAAGGCCAACTGATCGTCATTGGTGCCAATTCAACATCAACAGAAATCTCCAGTTTGGGGTGTGGTGAAGGAGGAAATTTTATTCAGTGAAAAACACTTTAATTGGGATGCAGTGTGGCTATGAAAATAGTACCTCTGTGAGGTGGCCCTGGGGCAGGCCCCTGTCTGTCAGAGAGCTGTGCTAGCCATTTTCTGATGGTCTGCTTTGAGCTGTGCTGGTTTGAAATGTGCTGTTTGATGGAAAGGGAAAATGAACATTTTGAGTTAGAGGGGAGCTGGCTTATGTGGTCCCTGCCCCTGGTCACTGATTGGTCCATCCTCATGCAAATGAGGACTCCAAATCTTCACAGTTTGATTGGTTCAAAAGGCACTGTCCTGATTAGAACAGAACTGCTTTGATTGATTGGTCAGAGCTGCACCGTTCTGATTGGATTGGAAAGGCCTCAGTTCTATTGGTTGAAATAGATCCAGGAAACATTTATAAACGTGGCAGGAACACAGTACAGGCAGTTCAGCATCAGCTTTTCTGTGGAGTGTAGTTTACATTCAAGGCCCCTGTGTAGAAATGGCTGCTAGACTCTGGTTTTTTAAATTTGAGCCCAGTTAGCCACCAGGAGCCCTTCTTAGCAAGTGTATTTCTCCCCTCTGCCCCACTCAGCGTTCACAGGTCTAAGGTGCCTGTGCATCCAGCTTCATCCTGGTTCTTTGGGCTTGGGTCAGTGAGTCCAAGTCCCCTGACCTGGGTCGTTCTGCTTCTTTGACTTTTGAAAAGGAAGGTTCCTTTGCTTTTGCATTATTTTTTTGAGAGAGAAACCATTCTCTTTTCAAGGTGTTCTTCTCTCCTAATCTCAGAGCTACACTTAGCCTCTGGGGTGGGGTAGGACAGCCACTGCTTGGGCAGCTTGGTGATGGGGAAAAAGAGGACAAATTTAAAACTAGCAGCCATTTCTACACAGGGGCCTTGAATGTAAACTACACTCCACAGAAAAGCTGATGCTGAACTGCCTGTACTGTGTTCCTGCCACGTTTATAAATGTTTCCTGGATCTATTTCAACCAATAGAACTGAGGCCTTTCCAATCCAATCAGAATGGTGCAGCTCTGACCAATCAATCAAAGCAGTTCTATTCTAATCAGGACAGTGCCTTTTGAACCAATCAAACTATGAAGATTTGGAGTCCTCATTTGGACAACATGCCTTTTCTCTGAATGTAAGAAATCTCTCTCATTATTTATTTCTCAGTAGCCCAGGCAAATGTTTTTCCCTGGATCCGAGAGCACCTAATTGTCACCCCTGCTCACAGAGGCTGGAACATTTGTCCCTATACAATGGAAAGGTCAAGAAGCTGCTAAATTGCATTTCCTCCCCCCTAGCCATGACTCAGAAGATGAGTCATTTTATTTCCTCTCCTACCTTTCTTGCCTCCCTCCCTTTCTCTCCCACCCAGTCACTGGATATGGATGCCTTGGCCTCTTTGCAAGGGTGGGGTCCCAATTTCCTCAGAAGGACCTACGAGCCCCATTCCAGGCCTGGGGAATGTGGAGCTCAGCCTCCTTCATTTAATCTCCTGAAATGCCTAACAGCTCTTATGAGTCAGGTACTGTGCTAGGTAGGCACACAGAAGATGAAGGGCATGATTCCTGCACTCATAGGGCCTAGAGTGAAGTGGAGGAGAGAAATATTAAACACAAAATTATACAACATATGCATTATCATATTTGATTAACACCATGATGTGTGTTATACAGAAAAAGTATGGGGACCTTTGAGAAGGCATGAGAAGCATGACATGTAGATAGGGTATGGGATGGTTGGAAAGTTCCCTGAGGAGTGAATATTAAGATGAGACTTGCAGAAACAAAGAGTGGGAAAAGCATTCCAGGGACGGAAACCAGCACATGCAGAGAGGTCCTGTGGTCAGAAGAAGCTGGGCAGTTTAAAGAAACATCAAAAATGGTGTGGTTGACATGCAGTAAACAAAGGGAAAGAGAGGAAAGATGGGGATGAAAAGAAAGAAGATGATTGGGCCTTGGCGGGGATTGGTCAGGCTAAAAATCTCAAAATTCATCATAACAGCCAGTTTTGCAGTTTTTTCCAGTGGTAAAGATGTACTTATTTTTAGTCAGCAATTTTATTCCAATTGACATATTTACCCCAAATAAATAAATATCTATGTATATAGAACAACTTGTATGAAATATCAATAGTAGCTTTATTCATAATGCCCTTAAACTGGAAACAACCCAAATATCCATGAACTGGTAGATAGATAAACACATGGCGGTACAGTCATAAAATGGACTACTGAAGAGCACGAAAGGAATAAACTACTAATATATGCACGTGTGACTTAGGCCTGATATACCCTGGAATATGGGTGAATTCCAGAAATATTATTCCAAATGAAAGAAGCCAGACACTAAAGAGTACATAATACATGATTTCATTTATAACAAACTCTAGAAAAGGCAAGACTAATTTACTGTGATGGAAATCAGATCAGTGATTACTTGGGGTGGGAGACAAGGGAGGAGAGTGGGGTGCTGACTGAATAGGGAGGGGTATGTAAATCATGCCAATAAAGTTGATTGTTGAAAAAAAGCATTTTTTTATTCTGACTTGTAGTTTCTATTACCTAAATAAAGAGATATACCATTTGCAAAATAAGAATAATAAGCAAAACAAAAAAAAAATCCCAAAACTCAAAAATAGGCTATGATTAAATTTGTGGGTTTTTTTTTAAGCCCACTGGCTTCTGTATGAAGACAGAATTGGAAGGAAGCATGTACGGAAGTAGGAAAGTATTTCAGGAGTTTAGGCAAGCCAGGATGTTGGTGGTGACTATAGAGGTCTGCATCCAATCCCCTATGTTGGGACTTGGACTGTCTCCTCAAGGTCAATAGATTGTGTTTGGCCTTTAGCTGGGCATGGCCCTGAGATACAGACTGTGGTCCCAGGTGAGAAGACTAGCATTATCTGAGGTGCACACTTGGGGGTAGTCACGCTATCAAGGCCCCCTTCCCAGGCACACGAGTGAGCTGGGTCACCTCATAGTCACACCACCTTCACACACTCATAGATACTAAGGTGTTGTATTTCCTCCCATTCCCACATTCAAGTTAAATCACATTCAGACTCACGCTCACTGATTCCCAAATCCCCTGCAGATCTTAGGCCATGTTCCACAGAGGTTTCACAGCTTGGAGGACTCCAGTTTCAATCCTGCTTCCTTCATCTGTCAATTGAATCACCTCCACCCTGCAGCAGCCCCTGAGCCTCATTTATCTCATCTGTAAACTGGCGACAACATCGGTGCCTGCCTCCCATGTAGCTGTGAAGACCTGCCAAGATAAAGGATGGAGGGGTTTTGCACTGTTCCCATGCATCCTAAATGCTTTAGTGGTAATGATTTAGGTTTCACATTTCCTCTCACTTTCATTCAACACTCCAAAATTAGCAGGAGGTGCAGCAGGAAAGGGTGATTCATTTCTCCGTGGAACTGTTCATGAGCTTGGTGCATCCTCTTCCTATCCTGGGGTCTCTGCATCAGCTCCAGCCCCACCTCCCCTTTTGTTGCCTCTCTCCTGGACCTGCCCAGGAGCCCAATCTCACCTTGGTGGAGTGCACATCACAGGTTCTCCATCCTGTGTCCCTGCAGGCTGATAAGCCAGGGCACGCAGAGCAAGCAGCACTCCTTGCAGGTCTTGGCTCCTTCTCTCAGCCCAACCTGCAGCCTCATACCTGGATCCCAGGAGCCAGGCCCACTCCCAGCCTTCCCGGGAGACTGAGGTAATTGATTCAATTAATCAGCTCAATTAGCACCTTCTGGTTGAGCGATCAGCTCAGAGCCTATCTAGCCTCTGTCAAGTGGGCTCAGCCTGTGTGCCAGCCTCCTGCTAGGCATGATGGCAGGAACAGAGGGGATGGCAAGAGCAGGTCCTTGCCTTTAACTTGCTGGGAGTGGAAGTCCAGCCACCAACAGCAGGGCATCTGGGCCTCTGTCTTTGGAAAGTGCTCCCACCACTGCTTGCCATCTGTCTCCACCCTCTTTTCTGCCACTTGCTGCCCCACCCCTCCTCCTTCCTACTCTGGCTCAGATCCAAATCTTACTAGCAGCCAGCCATGAGGAGTCCCCAGGCTCTGCTCATGCCTGGTGTTGGTCCCTCATGCTCATCCAGAGGTCAGCTGTAGTAGGAGAGGTGGCTGGCTTTCTCGTATCTACTGTTATCTCCAGATGGATTTACAGAATCTTTTTGTAGTCTTTATCTTTGTTTGGGTCCCCAAACAATCCTTTGTAAACAGTGTTGTTTATATCTTTATTTTACAGATGGGGAAAGTGAGGTTCTGGGTTACACAAACATTACAGCCTGGAGAGGAGAAGCTGTGGGCTTGGTCTGTGCCTGCTGTCTCTGGGGGTGGGGGTTTGTTACTCTCTTCCTTTACGGAACTGCAATAGGTCACACAGATACCATCCCACACAGGGAACCCGTCTTCATCTCCCAAGGCTGAGCCTCCCTTGTGCGCTGGCTGGAGGCCTAGCCTAGGACTGATACAACTTCCAGACTCCCTCTACTCGCCCAGGATCTCTCACCCACTGTTCCTAGCCACCATGATTCTGCCACTCCCCTGAGACCCTTGTGCACTTAGACTTTACCCCTTCCTATTTCCCATACACCCTGCTGCTCAAAGAGGGTGTATGACAGGGTGTAAGAGACAGATACATTCAGTGTTTGGAATTCTGGCACAAGGACAGGAGCTCCCTCAGCTCTATGGTGGATCCAGGAAGGGGTGCCAACCAACCCGGGAACTGTGTAGTGGCCAGTGCCAGGAGAGGTCTTGAGACTGTGGTGGGCAGGGCTTAATTCTGGTTCTTGGGGGCACCTAGGAGCTGTGTGGAGATCGAGGCCACCCCCATGCAGTCACAGAAGGGGTACAGCCACAATGGCAGTGGCAGAGGAGATCTGGATATCTGGTGCTTCCTTGGAGAGGCCCTGTGGCAAGAAGAGGAGCCGGGAGAAGAAGAAAAGGAGATAATGCTACAGCTTTCACCCTGGTTTCAGACTCCATTTCTTAGCACACTGAACAGTATGATAGAGTTTTCAGTAAAATTGCTGCAGTGGGTTGGAATGGGTGTCCTCTTGGAAGATGTCTCCATGCCCTAGTTACCAGAACCTATGAATGTGAACTTATTTGGAAAAAGAATTAAGTTAAAGGACCTCAAGGCAAAATCATCCAGGGTTATCTGGGTGGGCCCTAATTCAATGACAAGTGTCCTTATAAGAGACATACCTAGGAGAGATGTGGAGGAGTCAGAAATTGGAGTTACTAGCCCTAAGCCAAGGAAAGCCTGAAGCCACCAGAAACAGGAAGACATCAAGAAGGATTCTCCCCTAGAGGCTAAGGAAGGAGCCTGGTCCTGCTGATACCTTGATTTTGGATTTCTGGTCTCAGGAATTTTGAAAGAATAAATTTATATTGTAAGCCATCTAGTTCGTGGTAATTTTTTATGGCTAGGAAACTAATACAACTATCTTTTTTTATTGTTATTCAGGCACAGTTGCCACCACTTTCCCCTTGCCCCACCCACCCCTACCTTCCACTCTCAATCCTACCCGCCTTTGGTTTTGTCCATGTTACCTTTATACATGTTTCTTGATGTCCCTTTCCCTTCTTTCTCCCATTACACCCCTCCCCTTCCACTCTGGTTTACTGTGATTTTGTTCTATTTTTCAATGTCTCTGCTATATTTTGCTTGCTTGTTTGTTTAGTTGATTAGGTTCCAGTTATAGGTGAGATTATGTGGTATTTGTCTTTCACTGTCTGGATGTGGAGAAAAGGGAATTCTAGAACATTCTTGGTGGGAATGCGGACTGGTGTAGCCACTGTGAAAACAGTATGGAATTTCCTAAAAAAACTAAAAATGGAACTACCGTTTGACCTGGCAATTCCACTGGGGGGATTATACCCTAATACAATCATCTTTTTAAAAATAAAAAGAGCCCTAGCTGGTGTAGCTCAGAGGATTGAGAGTGGGCCTGGGAACCAAAGGATCACAGTTTGATTCCCAGTCAGGGCACATGCCTGGGTTGCAGGCCAGTTCCCGGCAAGGGACGCACAAGAGGCAACCATACATTGATATTTCTCTGCCTCTCTCCTTCCCTTCCCCTCTAAAGATAAATAAATAAAATCTTTAAAAAATAAAAATAAAAAGTTTTGATTCTAAAAAAGTTTAAAAGTCACCTATTTGGTCCAAAAAGACCCAGAGGGATGACTTTGTCATTACAGGGAGGCAGTGGCAGAGGCAGGACAAGAACCTACCTCACACCAAAGCTCCCCAGAGTTGTGGGGGTGGATCACAGGCTTCCCAGTGCTGATGCCCTCAGCAGCCTTCTCATTTGTCTTGAGGAAGGGGCCACGTTACCATTTTCTAAGTGTGCCTGGCTGAGGAAAAGGTTAGAAGGCCCTGCTTGGAATGTTGACTGGGCTTTGTGCTGTGCCTGGGCCCTGGATGAGGCCGACTCAGGCATTCTCACTGGTGCTAGGCAATTGGAGATGGACCAGCACTGTGAGAGTGGAAGCCCAGAACCTTCCCTGGCTGGGGGGAAATGTGCTGTGTCTCTAATAACCTTTCTATTTCTGGGTGCCTTCTCAGAGCACCATCTCATGGTTTTGTTCTCAGAGTCCTTCATCATCCCTCCCTGTATGGGTACCTATCCCATCCTGCAGCCCCTGATACTCATCAGGTATCTGCTGAGCTCAGGCACACCTGCTTCCTTAGGCCCCTGGTGATGGCTTCTGTGTTGGGTGAGTTGGGAAGCTTGGCTGTGTTTCTGAGTTGGGGGCAATTCAGTGCTGGAGGAGGGGTACCAGGCACCCTTATCCTACTGTTCTTCCTAGGTGACAACACTTGTGTCCTGTTGTATTTCCTGATTCACTCTGATTGCTCCCAGAGGCCTCTCTTACACACACATGCACTTCTGAATTGGAAAAGTTCAGGATTCTTAGGGAAATGGGTGAGGAGGCAGTTGTGTGCCCTTGGGTGGAATAAAAATGTCAGCTAGCTCTGAGTGGTGGACAGAACACAGGACCAGGAGTCAGAGGCTCTGTTTTCAGTCATTGGATGACCTTGGACAAGACACTGTTCCCCATTGAGCACAGTCCCCTCCTGTCAAATGAAGAGGGGTACACAGGACTGAGTTGTTTCTGAGATCCCCCTCAGCCCTCACTTACTATGGCTTAGACCGGGAAGAATGGAAAAAGACTCTTGGGGGCCAACCCACTTAGCAGACTCTCCACATCTCCACAGTTGCTTGCTGGGTTGACATTCTGCACTTCATGTTGGACCCTGCTGGAGGGATCTGGGCAGAGGCACAAGGCCCCCGTGCTGACTGAGAGCTTACCTATGTGGACAAGGTGTGCTGTTCTCTCTAAAGGTTTTATCCATGTAGCCCTAGCTCTCCATGTTAGTTACTCAGTTGGAAGCTGCTTTCTACCCCAAGAGAGTTACAATGATAATAGTAATAACCATTCATTGAGTGTCTGAACTATTCAGATTCTTTACATGCACTACCTTTAATTCTTCTAACAATGCAACAAGGTGATCTCTATATCTCCATTTCATTCACAGATAAAAAAATGGAGGCTCAGAGATGTTCAATGTCTTTTCTGAGGCTACACAGTTAACAGGTACCATAAAGACCTTGTCCTTTGCCGGGTCAAAAGGCAATTCCATTTTTAGTTTTCTGAGGAAATTCCATAGTGTTTTCCACAGTGGTTGTAGCAGTCTGCATTCCCACCAACAGTGCACTAAGTTTCCCTTTTCTCCACATCCCCTCCAACACTTGTTGTTTGTTGATTTTTTAATGATGGCCATTCTCAGTGGTGTGAAGTGGTATCTCATTGTGGTTTTAATTTCTTTCTCTCTGATGGCTAGTGATGCTGAGTATCTTTTCATGTGTCTCTGGGCCCTCTGTATGTCCTCCTTGGAGAAGTGTTTGTTCAGGTTTCTTGTCTGTTTTTTATTTGGGTTGTTTGTCTTCCTAGAATGGAGTCGTGTGAGTTCTTTATAGATTTTGAAGATCAAACCCTTGTCCAATGTATCATTGGCAATGTTCATAGCAGCACAATTTACAATAGCCAAGTGCTGGAAGCAACCTAAGTTCCCATCAGTAAATGAATGGATCAAAAAACTATGGTACATATACACAATGGAACACTAGCAGAAAGAAAGAAGGCTACTACCCTTTGTGACAGCACGGATGGAACTGGAGAGCATTATGCTTAGTGAAATAAGCCAGGTGGGGAAAAACAAATACCATATGATCTTACCTTTAACTGGAACCTAATCAACAAAACAAACAAGCAGCAAAATATAACTAGAGACATTGAAATTAAGAACAATCTGACAGTAAACAGAGGGGAGGTGGGAGGGGATAATGGGGGAAAAGGGGAGCAGGTTTTTCAGGAACAACTATAAAGGACTCATGGATGAAACCAAGGGGTGGGGTGGAATCATGGGAGGGGGGTGGGGATGGCTGGGGTGGGAGGGGTAGTGGTGGGGGGTAAATGCAGACAACTATACTTGAACAAGAACAAAGCAATTAAAAAATAAAACAAATAATAAAAAAGACCTTGTCCTTATATTGTGGTGCATATCTTCCTTCTCAGCAACACAGGCAAGATGGGGAAAGGGGTCAGGAGAGCACAGGCCTAGGTAGATGCTGTGATGGTCTCTGGTTAGCACTGTAAACTGAGTGCCGCCCAACTTCTGTCAGGCTGCTCATGGTGTGAGAAGAAGAGCCAAGGTCTCTGCCTGGGGCAAGGTGGGAGACAGGACACAAAGGGGAAAGCCAGGAAACTCATAGGGTACATGGTCCTGGAAGTCTTTGCTGGCTATAGCAGCCCTGGGGCCCCTCCACTGCAGTGGCTGGTCACAAGGGTCTCTGCTTGGTAAGATCTCCTCTTCCTTCTGACCATGGTGCCCTGGGTGAAAGTTAGAATGCCCTGATTCTGGTCACCCCTCCCTCCCTGGTTTTAGTTTCCCCATATGAGAGACCCACATGACCTCTCAGCTCCTTCACTACATGGCTTTCATTCATCAAAACCTTGGAGGTGCTATCCTCTTAGCCCTGTGGTTCAGTGCCAGGCACACCACTGAGGAGACAGGCTGGGCTGCTCAAAGGTGAGGGCCTTGGTTCCCAGCTCTCCACACTCCTTAGCCCTATTTCTCTTTATCCATACCCCAGACTGGCACTGGCTAAGAGGCCATACATATTGCCCCTGACTGCCTAGGTAGAGATGAAACAGGCAATGGGTGGGGGTGAAGATGATGAGGAGAAGCAGGCAGCCCCTGTGGTGCTTAGGTCCCATGATCAGAACCAATGTGGGGGGAGTGCAATGACATAAGCCCTGGAGATGAGGTCCATGGGGCACCCACAGGAATGATCTAGATGTGTCTCTTCTATCCCAGGTGTGTCTTCCATCCTCAAACTAGTGACATTTCCCGGATTTCAGAAATCTGCTCAAGCATCAGGATATGGAAGTAGTACCAATGTATTGCTTTGTTTCTTTTTTTTTTTTTATTTTCCTTTCTTGAGGGTAGGTAGTGTTGGAGCTGTCTTTGGTGAGTTATTTTTCATTTCTTGTGTCTCCAGGGCCCTGGCGCCTGTGGAATGTTTATGCCTCCATCAGTTGCCAAGGGGCCCAGGTTGAGCTCAATGGACACTGGGGAGCAAGGGGTAAGGGTGGGGCTCGAAGCCTCCTTTCCTGACTGACTGACTGACTGACTGACTGGCATGATAGCATTTCTCTCAGCCCTTTCATTGGGATATGTGTACAGAAGAGTTCATCTTTGCCATCAGATGTACCTCTCTGTCCTATGGAGATAAACTTACCACTCTCAATGGTTGGCATGGGTCTTGGAGGGCTGCTGAGGCAGGTGTGCCAAAGGGCATAGCTGCAAAAGTGTGTGCTGAATTCTTGGCCTTGCTCCCATTGCCTGGCAGCTAGCAGATAGAGGTCATGCCAGGAGTGCTTTCTTTTCCTGCTCTGTCCTTCACAAAGGGCCTAGCAGACTGTCTGGTGAGAGGGCTCCCACCCCACAGCAGCAATGGGTGCGAGAGTGTGTAGGGTAGAACAATTAAGGGATGAGGCTGTCACTCCAGAAAGGAGAGGTGAAGACTGGCTCAGCCCTGTGTGGGGCCATAGAGCCCTCTGCATCCCACCCAAGAATTCAGGCTATCCCCCAGGGAAAATGATTGAGAGGTGATCTTTAGGGGGCTCTAATTTCCTCAACTGCAAAGTGAACTAATAATGTAGAATAATAATTATCATTTTTTTCTGGTCATAGCTCCTTTGAAAATCTGATAAAAGCAATGATAAACTGCATGTTCACAGGCACATGTGTGCACATTTGTGGACATGATCATATGTGCACACATATACACACTTGCTGACTATTTGTGAGAATTCACAGACCCCTGAAAGGCTCCTCATAGTCTGTACACCTGTGCAGCACAGTAGACCTGGAACCTGAGAAGGCCTATGCCATCTAGAAGCCTCTGGAGGGGGCCAGCACCTTGGGTGGACCCCAGCCCAATCTTGCTTTTTCTGAGGGAATCCACATGACCACAGGCTGGGATTGGCACATCTCTGTGGAGCCCTGACATTTGCCACCAGGGCTGCCCCCTCTTTTTATCTATACCCCTTCCAGTCCCCTCATGCTCACTCCTGGTACCCCGTTAGGTGTCCTAGAGGCCACATGGTGTGCATTTGGGAATGGGGGCAGCCAGAGGCCTGCTGGAGTTGTGTGCACTTCACTGTGCATGAGGAGGGGCTCTCTGTAGGAGTGAGAGAGAGTGGGTATGGGGATTGTCACTGTCTTTGGCATGTCCCATGTCCCAGCAAGACAGAGCCTGCCCAGGCTTCTCTTGTCCTGCACTGAATTGGAGGATGACATTGCCTGGAGAGACTGGACACATTGAAAATACACTCCTGGTTTACTGACCTAAAATATACCACCAGCTACATCATCTTCTGAATCCTTTAGAAGTAAAAATAATGGAAAAAACTGTTACTGAAACCTTGCTGTGTGCCATGATCTCATTGAATTCTTACAACATACTATGTGCCCAAGCACAGAGATGGAATAATGTGCATAAAATCACACAGCTAGACACAGTCTGCACAAGAGTCAGACCAGGTCTGTCCGACTCACCACCTGTATCTTTAATAACACACACTGACCCAGGAGCCTGTGTGGGACACCAGGAGAGGACTGAATTCACACTCATTCACATTTGGTCACCTCACAACAATGCTGTGTGTGTGTGCATGTGCGTGCATTTGTGTTTACATAGGAGTGTATTGTGCATGTAAAATTTGCTAGAAGACTGAATAACGTGTTCCAACTAGATCCCACACCATATGTGGTGCAGCAGCTCTGCCCCCTGTAGAGAGGGGGAGAAAACGGGATAGGGGAATTCAGGGAGGCTTCCTGAATGAGTCAGCACTTCAGCAGAGCCACCATGAGTTGCAGAGGATTGCCACTGAAGTATGGCATCTTTGTGTGTGTTACAAAAAAGCATGTACTGCCCAGTCCTGCTCTGGGCCCTGCTTGACTTCATTTGAGCTTCAGTTCCTTGTTCATCTAGTCAGGACCCTCTTATTTCTTGACCTTATGTGTGTGCACGCACATGCTAGAAAGGGCTGTGATGAGGACAGACACATGCATGGAAACTTGTGGCTTCCAAGTTTGGTGGGGTTCCCTCCCTTGAGGAGCTTAAGAGGAAATTTGTGGAGCAGTAGTTGAGGCCCCCTGCCTGATCCTGTCCAGACCTTCCCAACTCTCTGACGGCCAGTCTTCATGTTACTCCTGGGGTGGGACTGGGGAGTACATGGAGCTTCAAATGTGCCATTGTCCAACCTGTACCTAACTCACTGCCTGGGCACAATTACCCCTCAGCAGGGCCCACCTCCATCCCCTGGACAGCAACCAGTTTCCTGCTGCTGCTGTGTGTGTGCATGTGCATGCCTGTGTATAATAAGGAGAGGGAAATGGAAAGGGCCTGGAAGCACTTTGGCATGGGTGGGAATGTGTGGGGAAGACATTCATGGGTGTAAGGAGTAGCCAGCATGGAGGTTGGGACAGTGTCCTTCAGTACTCTGTCTCTTTCCCTGGTCTGGACTAAGCAAGAGCTATAGTAGGAACCCCTTGCTTAGTTGCACACCCAGGTGCAGCCTGGCCCTGAGAAGGTAGCTGCTACAGCCCCAGCCACAGCAGGATGGCCTTTTAACAAGCTTCTAGTGGTCAAAACCCACTGATGCCCTTACTCGTTCTGCTCTCTGACTGATGTTGCATAATCTCTCTGGATGCATATGATACAAACTGCGGGGACAGGAGGCCCCATGGAGCTGACCTAAAATCACACATGTGACAGCTAGGGAAGTACCCCCTGTCCCAGGATTGAGGGTCCCAGAACTAGGAGCAAGAGTGTGAATCGCCTGCCTCCTTCTCCCCCTGGGTCTGTGTTGGAGGCCTGGGCTTGGATGGCTTCCTAGCTCAGGGGATGGCTAGGAATCACTCATCCTCATATCCAAGAGCAAAGAGCAATTGCTAGGGAGGGAGGGCAGAGTGGGGCTGGCTTGTATTGAACTTCTGCTGCCAAATTTGCTTGTGTTTATTTGGTTCTTTTATATAATATGGAAACAATGTGCTCTATCCCATCCTGCTTCCTATTGCTGTGTCTCTGCTCTTCATAGTGGTGTCAAGGGGGGCGGTGACTTGGCTTAGACCTGCCCCTTTCTTCATAGAGACACCCTCTGTCTTGTCCCATTGCCACTTCCCCAAGGAGAGGACAGGGGTTGGGGTGCAAGGCTGAGGAGTGAGCAAGGGAGACAAGCCATGCATGTGGGGCAGCAAAAGATGGACAGTGACCAGGCACCAGGAGTCAGGAAACCTAGGTTTCTGGCTAGCTTGGCTATGGTCTTCAGTAACAGAGGTTACTATTTAATGAGCACCTACTAAGTGCTTAACATTCATTCAAAGGTACTTACTGTAAATTGATAATTATGTAATATGATAGAGATGTTAATTTTGCTACAATGGCAATCATATTATAATATATAATGTATCAATATGTTGAACACCTTAAATTTACACAATGTTACATGCCAAGTGTATTTCAATGAAAAAGTGCTTAGTATAATTCTTAGCACTGGGGATATAGCAATAACAAAGAAAAATCCTTGTCTTCATGCAGTGACCTTTCCATTGACCTTATGATGTAGGTATTCTCTCATTTTACAGATAAGGAGACTGAAGCTCAGAAAGGAGAAGTGTTTTTCTGGAGATCACTCACCACAATTTGTTTCCTCATATGCCCTGTACCCACCCTGGCCTCATTTTTCTCTATAAAGATAAGGAGTCAGACCAGAGGATCTTCAAGCCCTTCTACCTCTGATGGTCTATGCCAAGGGCATGGGATTTGGAGTGATAACTTCCCTGAGGTACACACACTTGCCTAGTGCTTTGAGGAAAATGAAGGGAATGACTTTGCTCTGGTTTGGAGTGGCCCGGGGAGGGGCCACAGGGAGAGGAGAGTGGCATTTGGAGTCTTGGACACTGCTTTAGTGGCTTGTTCTTTGGGGGCCAGGCTCTATGCTTTGAGGAGGTTCTCTCATCTTTGAATTAACAGAAAAATGCTCCAGGAGTTCCATAAACATTCAACAGACTACATTCAGTCCTGAGTACTGTATAATGGTTCATCCATGAGGGCCCAGACCTGACTCCTGTTTATGTGCTAAACCCAGAGAGTGGAGAAATCTTCAGGATGTTGTCTGTGTGAGGCATCTCTGCTTCCCACCTCCAATCCCAGCCCTCAGCCTGCAGTCCAATTTCCAGGGCATCTTCTACCTGAATTGACCTGGTGGGGGAAGCTGGCAGTTGGGGAACCTTGCTTGGGACCCCCAAGGAAATGGTGTGTAAAAGTCCCAGGTGCCCTTAGAATATGCAAGAATTGTCTACCTGTGTCTACCAAGGCCCCACAGCTGAGGACCTGAGAAGGAGCACTGAAGGCTTGGGAGGCTTATAGATGAGGCTCAGAGGCAGAGTTTCTTTATCTGAGGATGAAAAGGTTGGGAGGCTGGGTAGGGTGTGCAGGGGTGACAGGAGGCCCTGGAAAGTGATGGCTCATCACTGACATGTTCTGCAAAATCAGGTCAGAGCAGATGGTCTCAAGCCACAGTAGCAGGTTAGACTAGAAGAATTTCCGAACTGAAATGCTTGTTGTGGCTGAACTGTGTGAGGCTATCCCTAGAAGGTGTTTTAAGACTGACTGATCTCCCAACACCTGAGATGACTGAACAGCAGTTCAGCCTGGGGCAGAGGGCCAGAACAGATGACCCCAGGATCCTTTTGAGCCTCAGGACCCATATCTCACTTCTCAATACTGATGCCTGCTTGTTTATCAGTAAGGACCTGTGTTGGGCAGATATTCCTGTAGTGATGTGGTACAATGATCCTTCCTGACCCATTCTTATGGAGAGAGGCCCAAAGTGTCATTCTAACTCTCCAACCCCCACCATGACAACCTTGCCCTCTCAGACAGCCAAACCTTACCTTAGTTCCTTTCCTATCAGGTCTTTCATATGAAGTTTTTCAGGTTTGCCCTGCAGCATGCACTAACTAACTGGTGGGGAGTCTGTTGGTAATCCCTCCTCTGTCCTGTGGGGACCTTGGGAAATATGTTGCTTGTGGCAGCATGTCTGTAGGCTCAGGGTGGTGTGGCTGAGCTGGGCTGACAGGAGAAATTGGAATCTGACTGCTATTTGGCAGGTATATTATTCCTACTGCCCTTGATTTATTTACCAAGCAGAATATAGAGTTCCAGAAAGCTCCCAGAAAGTAAAAAGGAGTCAAAGCTGAGAGGCTGTGAAGGAATGAAATGGCCCTCTGTGCACTAACATTGGTGCTGTATTAGAAGGGGAGCAGGGAGCAAGGCGGCATGGGAGGCTGGGGCCCCAGAGGGTGAGTCCTTGGGTCTTGATGCTGTCCATGAGAATCTCCTTCAGGTCCCCAGCAGGTGGGACTTCCTGGGTCCTGGGGCCAAGGCCAGTGGTTTGAGGTTAAAGTGAAGTGAGGACTCAGGCCTTAGAGGTGGTTTGGAGGAGGGGGCCTGCCACACCTAGTGCACAGGGGAAAGAGGAGTATGTACTGAGGATGAGGGACCCCCTCAGGAAGTGGGTGGGCAGAGTAGGGCTGCTGAGCCTTGTTATCCAAGTGCCCATCAACACACAGGTGCCCAGCCAAAGGGGGAGTGAAGTATGATCTTGAGTCCATGTCTGGTTGCCAGCTCAGGAAGCCTGGCATAGGGCCCTGTGTGCCTGGAGGGGCACCTTTTCTTAAGCTCATTGGATGAAAAGTCTACAAGGATAAGGAGAATATTTAGAATCAGACAGACAGGGATCTAGGCCTATCTTGGTGACATACAATCCATGTAACCCTGGGAAGTACCCCAGCCTCCCTGGGCTTTCATCTCCTCATAGTTAATAATACCACTTGTTGGGGCTATCATGAAATATAAATAAGATAATTTACTTAAGAGTGCTTTGTAAGCTGTGAAACATACACGTAGTATTTAAAGGTGTGGGTTTCAAATGTTGGGTGGTATGAGTTTTTGCTAGTCATGGGAATGGGAATGCCTCCAGTAAATTTGGTGTGAGGTTGGTGTCGGAAAGTAGGTGCATGACTGTGTTGTCTCATATATGGATTTGCTCTTAGTGAGATGAAGAAACTCCTCAGAGGGACCTTTGGCTGCTGTGTAGAGTCTGGGGGTGTCTGAGAATAACCAGATGCTGGTGTGCATGTGTGTGGTAGTTAGGGTGTGAGGGTGTGTGTGTGACTTTGAGATGGGCTTCCTGAAGTTTTGACAGAACAGTGTAGGAATGCATAAAGTAAATGTATAGGTATAAATGCACAGGCTATGAGTGTGTAAGGGTATGTGTGTACAGGGGTTTGAGTCTGCACAGGAGTGTGTATACACATAAGGGTGCAGGTGCATGCACAGGGTTGTGTGTGCACAGGTGCATGTACATCAGGGCAAAGACTCTTAAGGAGAAACCAACAAATTAGGGGAAATGAATGCAGGAGACCATGCATTCTGGCAGCAGCTTATCTGGGCCTCATACTCCTGCCAGGCTCCTCAGTGAGTCTGGCTGTCTACTTTCAGTACCTGCAAACTGTTGCTACAGGAGGACTCTTCAGGGTGTGTGTTCTGAGTGGGTCAACTCTCAGGCTCCTGGGGACTCAGGGCTGAATCTGCGGCCACCAGCCTAAAATGGAGATCAGCACCCTCAGTGTTAGTGAGTCCCAGTCCAGCTGCTTGAGCACTGCTGGCTCCAGATCCTTAGTCTCCTTGGTTGACTGCTCAAGATTATTTTGTTTACTCCTGCCTTTCTTGTCATTCCACCACTCATGCTCTACATGACCCTCCTTTTTTTTTTTTTACCATGATTCCCTGGAATAGAGTGCAACGTTAAAACCAAACAATACACAAATAAACTAACAAAACAAACAAATAAACAAAAAAGAGCTTGGAAGTTGAGCAGCCAGGTTGGAATATGGATGGGCTGTTCATAGCTGCATGACTTGGGGACAGTAATGCACAATTCTCCTCTTGATGGTTCTGGCTGGCCTGCCATCTTCTTTTATTTGGGTAGTGAGCTCTCTGTTCCCTCCACCTTTTTCCAGACTTTTCTCAGCCACAGTAGCTTACCCTTCTGGCTCCAGGGAGGGTATCTGATCCAGGCCTGGCTAATGAGAGCTCATGTTGCCTGGCCACAGGGATTGGTGGAGAGATGGGGAACTCAGCTTTAGGACATTTGTCAACAATTCTGGGAAAGTCTCTCTTTTCCCTTGGTGTGGTTAAGCTGATAGAAGTGTACCTGAAAGTACTTTGTCTCTGCTTGGGAGGATCTTCCAAAAAATAAAGCCAACACAGGAAAGCAGAGCTGAGAGACAGAAAACAGATACCTGATAATCTCAATTGAGTGCCTGGGTACAACCATGTCTGAAATACTGGAACCACATCTCTGCCTAAACAGTTCACTTATGCAAGCCAACTACATGTTTTCCTTTCTTGCTAAAGTCAGTTTGACTTGGGTTTCTATCTTTTGCAGAGTAAAGAGTTGACCAATAGAGAGCAGTGATATAGGCTCTTTTAACATGTTTCTTATCTGTAAAATTATTTCTCTTATGAATACTGCAAGGATTGGTACTGAAGGATGATGCCCAGTAGGTCCAAGATAAGGATCAGTGATTATCTGGGCACAAAGCTTTTTGCCATTGCTATGTTGCTCGATCCTTTCAAGAACTCTGTGATATCTTTAGGACTGTAATGACTAGGCTCCACTCTCAGAGGAAGAGTCTCAGAATTAGGGATGTTATAGATGTTAGATAGCTTCTGTTTGCCACACCCTACGTCACTTTCCACCCCTTTGTCTTGTTCTCTGCCCCAGGGAGTCTGATTCTGTGCCTTTGGATTCCTGTGGGGAGCCCTAGCAGGCCATCTGAGGGACTAGGAAGCAGTCATGGTCTTCATTCCAGTCTCTCTCCCATGGGGTTTTCTTGGGCTGCCCCTTCCCTTGACTGAAGGTCTGTGCTCCTCACTATGGTTCTGGAAACAACACTGTCCCTTCAGGCTTGGAGTTTGTAACAGATCTGCTTTCCTTTACATACTTATATACAAGACATTTATAAATGTCTCTTTATTGCACTCTTGATTTATTCTCATTTGTTTGGCCATTGCTATCCTGTGTCATCAGCTATTTGCACTCAGGTGTGCACATTCTGTATCCTTTGCTTTTGTACCATCTGGTGCTTCTCTTTGCCTCAGGACCTTTCATATTCCCCTCTTCCTCCAAGGACCAGGTGGACCACTTTCACCCCAAAGCTTTTCCAAATCCCTGCCTCACCCTGTCAGAACTATCCTCTCCCTTCTAATTCCCCCTGCACATAATGTTGGTACCTACTGGGTACTCGTCTCATCTCCCTGCAGGGTGTGGGGTGCAGAGACCATGAATTATTTCACTTGTCTCTCCAATGCCCACTGTCCTTGCCTCCAACTGCTTATCCCCACCCCAGGACTTGGTACACAGTAGGTGCTCAAGGGCTGTCGATTGAATTCAGTGATATAAACTTGAATGGCTGCATAGAATGTGGCAACAGAAGCCTCTGCACCAGCTGTGGCCTTTGCCTGGAAGGCCCTTCCTTCCTGCAGCTTCCTGGGGAAATCCATTCTCATTCTTTGGGACTCAGTTGAAATACTGCCCACTCCAGGAAGTCTTTCATCACCCAGTAGTCTGGCTCCAGTGGTACTGTGAATGGTCCTCAAGCAGCTCTGAACTGGCTCTCTCCACATGACCATGAGTCCTCAGAGCAGGACAAACGCATGTCAGTGCTTTTGCTCATAGCCAAACACAATGCCAGGTACATGCTGGGTTCTCGGTAGATGGCCACAAAGCAGACAGCAGTGGCCATTTCTTTTAGTTAAAAATATCTCCTTGTTGGGATATGTGTCATATGTATTCCTTCTACTATATACAGTGTGGGGGTAGCTTCTATCAGAAGGTTTGGTTCATTGGAAGGTGATGTGTTAAGATAATGTTACCTAAAAGGGCTGGCAGTGTTTCCCCTGAAAGCAGGAGGGCACTAGCCTTGTTAGTGATAGAGAAGAGGGTGGTCCTTGGATAGGTAATTGGAACAGGGAAGTCCTCTTTTTTTTAAACAAAGATTTTATTTATTTATTTTTAGAGAGAGGGGAAGGGAGGGAGAGAGAGAAGAAGACAAATATCAATGTGCAGTTGTCTCTTGCACGCCCCCTACTGGGGATCTGGCCCACAAGCCAGGCATATGCCCTGACTGGGAATTGAACTGTTGACCCTATGGTTTGCAGGCTGACACTCAGTTCACTGAGCCACACCAGCCAGGAAAGTCCTCTTGATAGGCAAGAGTGACAACTTCCCTAGAACTGTAGGAGTCTGTGTGTCTGGGAAACATACCTGGACAACGAGGGTTAGAGGTGGAGAACAGGAAGTGCCCCACTTTGAAAAGATATTTGTATTTCCATTTTTCAGATGAGGAACTGAGCATTATAGAGGTCAAGCAGCTTTTAGAGGTCATGTAGTTAGAGCCATAAGACTTGTGAGGGCAGCTGAAATAGAGGCAGAGAGGGCCAAGGGTCTCTATAGGATCTCCCACCTAGAGCCACTGTGTCTTATAAGTCCAATTTCCTAGTTACCTGAAATGCAGGGTTTTTTTTGGGGGGGGCACAAACTGGCACCCCCAGGCCTCTGTGTGACTGGGCTGTAGGGTAGGGATCTAAGGGGAGGGGAATAAGGCTAGGCTGGGGCCAGAGTAACAGGGAAGCAGCTTAGCTTAAAGCCTGAATATGAGTTAGCCAGAGACTCCTTCAACTTAAATGGAAGGTGACAGTTGGGCACAGATCTAGGGGCCCCAGTGGCAGCCTGGCCCAGTGTTAGCTAGGCACTAGGCATCCATATGGCCCCTTTTCCCTCCCATTACCATTCTAGTTCCTAGAAAGGGAAGAGGACCCAGAACACTTGGGTTCAGTATAGAGTTGGCAGGACCTGACTTTAATGTTCTAATTGGAGAACTACACCTTGGGTAAACTTTCAAAGGGGAGCCCAGGCTAGGCATCCCTTCCCAGGCCTTTGGGTGCCACCTCCCCTGCCAGCTCCTGCATTAGGAACTGGGAGAAATGCGAACATGTTTCCAAGCCAAAGGAATAAAGGCCAGTGGTCTGTCCTCTTCTCCAAGACCCACCTCAAACTATACTTTATAAACCAAATAAGAATAACTTTCTAAATTACCTGTTGTTTTAGCTCTCCTGTTCCACATTGAGCTCCAAGCTGGCTCTGGAGGAGAAAGGAGGAACAAGAGCCAAAGGCTAGCCCAGAGGCAGGGGCTGGGACTGAGTCTGGGCTCCCACCCAAACTCCCTAGCACCCTGCAGACTCAGTGCACAATATATCAAATTGCAATCGTAACTGCTTTCAGCCCTAGCACCAATATCAGTGCTAACTTCAGGGATGATGTTGAAATGGGTGCTACCTGCTTTCCTGCCTGTCTTCTACTACCACCAGAGCTGAAGGGTGGGAGGAGGTGAAGATGGGAACAGATGGAGGGCCTAGGACTCTCTAGTCAAGCATCCCCTATGTAAGGCCCTCTCTCAGAAACAGGGGGCCAGTCTGGAGGTAAAGGGAAGTATTTTCTTTCCTAAAGGAGCTCAAGGGTTGGGGGATGCCAGGAAACACACAAAAGGCTCATATAAAGAGTATCTGAAAGGCACAGTTAAATACCAGGGTTCTGCATGGTAGGGACCCTGGAAACCGTGAAGCTTGGAGGTTCTCAACCACTGCAGTGCAGAGAGGATGCTCCTCACACATCCAGGTCCTTTCACTTCAGACTTGCCCTCTCCAAACCTTGAAATACATTGTAGGACAACTGAGAGTGGTGTTACATTGGTACATAGAGCTTCAGCCCCAGCTCCCACCCCAAAAACCACCACCAAGGCCACCCAGAGAAAATTGGGACTTGGGTTTGAATGCAAGCAGTCTGGCTCCAGTATCCACACTGGACTTCCAATAATAGATATTCAATGAATATTTGTTGAATGAAAACTTGGGTGCTTTTAAAAATGCAGGTGCCTGGGCCCCATTCCAGATCTACTGAATCAAAACCACAGGAGTGGGGCCCTGGTATCTGAATTGTTTACAAAGCTCTGGGTGGTTCTCATGACGGGCTCAGGTGAGGAAATCAGAAGTAGAAGTGACTTGCCAGGGACAATGACCTGAGTGGTGGGTGATTGCCTTAGTGATGGGGGCTTGGGCTTCCTTGGGCCTAAGCAGAGATTTCAGGTAGAAAATAGAAGAGGCCTGGTGGAAAGAAAGGACAGGGAACTTCTGGGCAGGGAAAACCGCCTGACTGGAAGCTTGAAGTAGAACTGAGCATATGAGGTATGTCCGGAAAAAGTCCAGCCATTGTTAATATAGTGAGAACGGTTTGTATGACATTGATGTAATCTGGCAGCCAAGGAAAGCAGACTGGGATGCATATGCATGAACAATGACTTCACTGTACTAGTCAGTGAGAGAGGTAGACACCACTGAGTGAGCATGTGTACTGGGTGGCCATCACATTCAAAATGACTGAGCAAGTAGAGCAACGAACCTGCATCACATTTTGCATTAAGCTTGAATATTCCTCCACAAAATCTATTTGGACAATTCAGAAGGCTTTTGGGGATAATGCAATGAGGGCAGCACAAATAAAAATGTGGTATAAGTACTTCAGAGATGGTTGAGAATCTGTTAGAAGTAATCCACATTTTGAAAGGCCTGTGACAAGCAGAACACTTGAGCATGTTGAATGTGTAGGGCTGCAATCAACAAAGATTGATGGACAGTGTGAGAACTAGAAGCTGACCTGGGGATTCCAAAAACTGGGGGTGTCCAAGAGTTTGAAACAGGTTTGGCATGAAATGTGTCATGGCAAAATTTGTTCCACAGCTTCTGCTACCAGAGCAGAGGGAACATTGTGCTGCAGTTGATAATGACTTAATTCAAACCATTACCAATGAACCAGATTTCCTCAAGAAGGTTATATCCAGAGATGAATCATATGGATCCATGGATCACATGGATCACATTGATCACAGCTATGATCTGGAAATGAAGGCCCAATGAAAAATTGCCTGGTTCTCCATGCCTGAAGAAGGTTCAGTAAAGTTACAGCAAGGTCAAGACCATGTTAACTGTGTTTTTTGATTGGGAAGGTGTTGTTCATCATGAGTACGCCCCTCCTGGCCAAACAATTAATAAGGAGTACTACCTTAATGTTCTTTGTCAACTAAGAGATGCTATATGGCCACAGATCTGGACAACTGGTGATTGGTAGCTTAATCATGACAATGCTCCCATTCATGCATCATATCTCGTGCAGTTTTTCGGTGAAACATCAAATGCCCCAGGTGACTCAGCCCTCCCACAGCCCAGATTTGGTGCACTGAAACTTCTGGCTTTTCCTTAAACTGAAATCACCGTTGAAAGGGAAGAGATTTCAGACTATTGATGAGATTCAGGGAAATATGATGGGGCAGCTGATGGCGATTCCAACAGAGGATTTTGCAGAGTGTTTTGAACAGTGGAAGAGATGCTAGCAGAACTGTGGGAAGTCCCAAGGTGCCTACTTTGAAGGAGACTGAGGCATCATTGTCCTATGTACAATGTTTCTTGTATCTTCTTCAATATATGTCTCTATTTTTCGTATTACATGGCCGGATATTTTATGAACAGGCCTTGTATTTCTTTCATGTCTGTAGAGAAACTGAACCTGTGGATAGAGAGAGAGATGCTCCAGTCTTTGGTTTGCATGCTAGAGAGGAGCAGAGAGGCCATGGGAAGCTGCTACTCTATGGCAAGTCCAAGAAGTTTTCCTTGAAGAGGGGAATGTGTTTCAGGGGTTCATTGAATTGAAGGCATTCTGTCAAGCATTGGGCAGAAGCAAGGTAGCAGTACAGCCCAGGGAGAGTCCATGAAGGCTCAGGTTTGACCTAAGAGCACTAGGAGTCAGCAGACCTAGGCTGAACTCTCAGTTCTGCCACCTTCAACCATTTAACCACACACTATGCCTTAGTTTCCCCATTTATATAATGGGGATAAAATACCACTTGTCTTTCAGCATGAGTATGCAGAGAAAAGAAGAAAGTGTTTGTGAAATTGCTTTTAAACTAAAAGTTGTCATGCAAATGTAAGAAGCTTGGGTCTGGAGTTTCATGGACAAGAGTTTGAATCCCTGCTCTGCTGCTTCCTAGCTGTGGAGCCCAGAGACAAGTTACTTAAGTGTTATCATCTGTAAAATGAGGATAATGAACCTCTACATCAGATCATGTGCTGTCAGTGAAAGAATGTGTCCCTGTCGCACAGTGGCTGAATTAATGTCACTGCTCTTTTGCTGGAAGAGTGGTGTGTCCTGTGGAAAAGTGACATTCAGATCTGGCTCAGCAGCCAGACCTTACCTTAATTCTCTGACCTTCAATTTCTGTATATAGGAAAGTGGGATGCTAATGCAAACCTAATTGGATTGCTGTGAGAATGAAAAACTGAGCAGGGGGCTAGCATACTGAAGGTGTTCATAAGACTGCTATCAGCCAGAATGACCAGATAAAAGGTAGCCATTAATCAGTGGGCCACAGGGCAAGAATAAAAGAGCTCTGAGGAACAGGAGTCAGGAAGAGGAGTGAGCTACTCAAATGTAAAAATAGCAACAACCCCAACCCCCATCGCACTGCTGAGTATATCTCTGACCCTGGGGGCTGATCCTGCCATGTCCCTATTCACCCCTGGAGAGCAGCTCCAGCATGCCCTGGCTGGACCCAGCACGAAGGCCAGTCTCCAGCCTGCTCCCCCGGCAGTGATGGATACTCAGGAGGCAACTTCAATGGCTGCAGCTAGAATTAATGCTCTAACCTAGCAGCCCCTAACCCTTTTGGCACCAGGGACCTGTTTCGTGGAAGACAATTTGTCCACAGACTGGGAATGGGGGATCAGAAGGCAGAGCTCAGGTGGTAATGCCAGAGAAGCTTGGCTTTCTTGCCTGCCGCTCACCTCCTGCTGTGGTTCTTAACAGGCCATGGACCCATACCTGTCCAAGGCCCTGGGGTTGGGGACCTGTGCTCTAATCAACACTGCATGGAACCTGTCACTCCAAACTTGGTAGGGTGGGAGGATTGGAAGTTGCTGAGAGGACAAAGAGATTAACTTCAACACTGACAACTCCCCTTGATGAATAATTGAATCAGCGGGAGAGGAGAAATGGGCAGGGGAGACAACATAGCCAGGGATGTGGAGGAGTCCTTCCCACTGTGTGTGCTACCCAAGGCAGAGGAAGAGATCTGGGACAACAGTGCAGGCTCATATCAGGGAATGTCATTGTCATCTGCTTTGTAGTCCTTCTGATGTTACAGCTCATTATTGTTACCCTGTCCCCTCCTTCCAAGACTCACCCAGACCTTGGAGTCTGGCCTGCCACATTAACTCCAGGGCTGCCTTTCATTCCACAAAGCATGGAGTGTGAGGTCAGATGGACATGCCCAGGCTGTGGCTGGGGTTTCTGTCTGAGTTCCCTTCTCTGTGGGACTCCAGTTCTTCCTTCAATTCAGCGGCTGGAGCCTTTCATCTGGGAGACAGCAATCTGTTCCTCACCCTGAGTGAGGTGTCTGATTGCTGATTCACCTGCAGCAATCAATGGGTTTTTGTCTGCTTACTAGGTGCCAAACCTTGCTCCCCTGAGTGTCCAGGGCATTGCTGAGCAGGTGCAGATGGGTTGAGGCCTTTGCTAACCCTGATGTCCTGCCTTGTTTTCTCTTTGGAGCCAGCCTGTATTGCCAACCTAGGGCCTGTGCACCTTCCACACTCCAGGAAGGAGGTCTGGGTGTCTCTCAACTGCTTTTGGTGCTGAGAGCCCTGCAGGCTCAGCATCTGAGCCCCATGGGAGGCACACAAGGAAAAGAACTGACCCTGGTTATGGCTCTGTATGACCTTGGGAGAGTCAGTTTATCTACTGACCCCCACTTTTCTCAGTTTTTCAAGGGTGGTGATCATTTCTGCCTTCCTGGCCCCACAAGGTTTCTGAAAGGAGAAAAGGTAATAATGCTTCCTAATGGCCCAGGAAGCCTCAGCCAGGAAGTGGAAAGTGGGCTTGAGCCCATGCCCTTGATTCCAGACCTTGTTATATCAGTCTACCAAACTTGTTGCAGTGGAAAGAACACAGAAATGAAAAGACTAGATGTATGTGTGGAGCCTTTGCAAGAAGTCAGGGGATCAAGGATACCCTGTGGACTGAACACCAACCTCATGTTACAGAACAGATAGGTCAAGGCCACACACACATACAGGGCCAAGGGGGGGTCACGATATACTATTACCAAAAGGACCCCCTACTAGGCTTGATTGTCTGCCACCAGATAGGAAAGATGTCTCTCAATGCCAGAGATTTGTGAAAAGAAAAGGAAATGTTTATTTAATGCTATACAGGCTTAAAGTAGTGACCTAATGTCTTCATTAAAATATCAAAGTCCTTTTTGGATACCCACAGATGCCCACAGTGCTTCCTTATCTCCCCTGACCTAATTTGGGGTATCAAAACTCCAGAAAAGAAGCATGCACTTGTGTTTCAGGTTGCTGGCACCATCAGCTGTGTCGCTGTCCAGGTAGGATCTCTAATTAATCCAAAGCCATATGGCACCTTCCCATGGCCTACTGGCAAGAGTTCTTTCACCCTCCTTCCAGGAAAAGTCTCTCCTGCTTCCCAGGCCATGTGGCCAAAGGGAGCACCCTGAAGCCGCGTGGTCTTCTTCTACCAAAGCTGCAGGGGTCCTCACTCTGGCCAAACCCACATGGTTCTTTCCTCCACCAGAGCTGTGGGGAGTGGGGGCGGTCACCACTCTGCCAAAGCCGAGTGGTGATTCTCTGCTAAAGCCGCATGGTGGTTTCCCCTACTAAAGCTGCGGGGGGTCCCCACTCTGGTGAAGCCTCCTATCTCTCTCCCTGCAATGCCACAGCCACGTGATTCTCTGCACTGCCACAGCCACGTGGTCCTCTCCCCTACCAAAGCTGCGTGTGGCTCTCTCTGCACTGCCACAGCTGTGTGGTCCATCTCCCAATGGCTGCCTTGTCTGGGTTTTAAATACTCCTGCCAGTCCTCCTCTGCAGCCCCATTTCCAACTCCTTCCACAATTGGCTACACTTGCCAGCACTCTCGTATCCTTCCAGTTTTACTGGGCTGCCATCGAGAGTTTGGGTAGGTGTGGTCCCAATCTTTTCCAAGTTCTCACACAGGCACTGTAATCAGGGGGACCTGTCCCCTAGTTACATCTTGGGTGAAAGTCCCTTCCATCCCCCTGGCTCAGAGCATGGCCACAGCTATTTAACATATCTGTGAAACAAGTTAAAGATTATAGATATGTTAAATGACCATGCCAGAGGTTAGCTGCAAAGTCATTGCTGTACAAAACAGCTCTCAATAGCCCTGCTCCATTTGTCCCTTCCCCCAACTCACACCTGTTGTGGGGGAAGGGGTGAGGACATCCTAATATTTCCTGGACACCTTGAGTCTTGGACCCCAAATCCCTATTTGGGGCCCCCTTCTTGGCTTCACCTTGTTACACTCACATTTTGTCACCAGTTTTTGTGCATCATGGACACATGGACTCCCAGGTGTCCATGGAGTTCTGTACTTGTGCTCAGGGTCAGGGCTCAGGGAGAAGAGAAGTGTGACTATGAAGCCTGGCTAAACGAGGCTGTATCCATGGCCTTCCTTCAGCAGTAAAGACTGCCCTTGACCATCCCCCTTTATTTCTCTCCCCAAACCACCTAAATGTCACATCTAGGAGAGGTCTCAGATTAAGATCACCTGACTTAACTCCAGGGCAACCACTCTTTCCATCAAGACTGGTGGCTGGCACACTGGGCTCCCAGGGGGTTTTGAAGATACCAAAGAGGTGCTCTGATACTTCATTATAGGTAATGGAGGGTCAAGTGATCAGGGTTTTTCACCTCTTCCCATCTCCATTTTAGTTGGAGATACTTCCTCCTCTTTGATATGTATTTCACTTCTGAGGAAAATGTATGAAAAACAGGATTTTCCTGGAAAAAAAAGAAGCCAACAGTATGAAAACTGTTGGCTTTTCATACTGCCACATTCTCCACATTCTCCAACTGTGTCCCAGCACCTGTCTTCTAAGCCCTGACTATGTCCACTTGGCCCCTCCCCTGCAGCTGTTCTTACCTGTCCCTGGATGGTACTGAGGTCTTCTTTAGACCCCTCTCTGTAGGCCTGCCCCTCTTTATTGTTCAACACTCTAAATAGCCAACCCTAATGACTAATCTCACCTAAGAGATCACTGAAGAGCCCCCTCAGGTATTTCAACTGGGGCTTTCTGGAGATGGTCACTTACTTGGCTTTCAAGTTCTGAGAAGGGAAGCCAACTGGGGAGATGTGTACATATAAGAGGTCTTTAGGGGCTTCTTCCCCCCTACACTGTGAAATCAAATGCCTGGCCTGCTGCCTGGAATGAGAAGAGTGGTGTGCCTTCTCTGTGGCATTGCACTGAGTCCTAAAACTGTGAGTAGGGACAGTAAGAGGGAGGGGCAGTCAGTGGGTGGGGTAGTGGGAGGAGCACAGGCTCTGGAGTCTTCTAAATCTGGCTCTTCCCTGACTTCAGGCAAGTGTTGTGCTTCAGTCCCCTGATCTGAAATGGGGCTGCTGATCAGAGCACTGACTCCTAGGGTGGGTATAAAGTCATTCATGGTTAGCTATAGAACAGAATTGGCACAGGCATACTCAGCCTGTGTTGGCTGTTATATAAAGTGTGGGCACAGAGGCAGATAACACCATCCTACAGAAGATTTTCACCTGCAAAGTCCTTTAATACCTACACTTACTTTCATGTAATCACCTGGATCATCCTGCAAAGTATGGACTTGCAGCATCTCTATTTTACAGGTGGAGAGACAGAGGCTCAGAGCAGGTCTGTAAACTTTCCCCAGGGCTCACATTCTTAAGAGGCTGACTCTCAGCCCCACCTGCTTCTCTGAACTGCACCTGAGCTGTTGCAGGGCAACGTGAGCCTGGCTTGTCTGTAAGTGTGCTGGATTCATATCCAGGGCTCCCTGAAAGGAGAGCCTATTGCCTCCCTGCTGCCCTCTCTCTCTTCTCCTTTGTGTCCTCTTCACCTAGGATTTGTTTCCTTGAACCACACACCCCTCCACCTTCTCTGTTCATCCTCACTTTGGCTTGGGGGCTTGACCTATTTTAGGGGTGGCTGGTTAAGGAGGGCTGTATGTGTGTGCATGTGCACAGGTGTGCATTTCCAGGAGTGTGTGAAAGAGATGTAGTATGTACTGGGGTATAGAGAGTGTCAGACTAGCGGCCAAGCTGACAAACTTCAGTGGGGCTATGCGGATGATTGTCCATGTGTTATCAACGAGCACAGTAAATGCCCATGTTCCCAGTGCAGACTCCGGCGAGCAATATCTCAGGCAGAGCCAGGGTGGACTTTTCTTCTCCCAGGACAAAGTGCTCTTGTTAACCCAGCTGTCTGGCAGAGGCTACCTTCTATGGACTGCCTGTGTAGGGAGGGACTTCAAGCTTCCCTGGCCAACGTCCAGACATAGACCCTATTCTAGAGGTAGAAGTCCGCTCCCTATGCCCCTGAACCCTCTGTGGGAGCCACAGTGGAAGGAGCTCAGGCCTTGGGCTTATGTAGGCCTGGGGATGAGTCCTTCACTGACCTGCACTCATTAGTGCTGAAGGACCTTGGGCAAGTTGCCTATCTCTCTGAGACTCATCTTGCTCTTCAGTGAAAGGAGAATCATTCTTTCTGACATGAGGGTTAAGATGGGGCTGTGAGAACATACAGACTTTCATAAGTGTGGACTGTTCTGTCCTCTGTAAAACAGGGATATTTACTTTTACATCATAGGGCCAATATGCAGCTGCCACGAGATGGTGCATGTAACACTCAGGGCACAGTGTGTGGCACACAGTAGGAGCCTGACAAGAGCAACTACTTCTCGTAACTAAGTGACCAGCTCTCCACCTACATGGGCCAACCATCTGCTATGCTGCTTAACTTGGCAGGATACTTTGCAGTCCATTATCCAAGCCTAGGGCCTCTCTGGGTGTTTTATCCTCCAGGGTCCATTTGTGTAAGGCAAATCAGGCACTCATGAACTTCCCTCAAGAGTGATGCCAGCCTTATTCTGGGGTATAGTGGTCCACAGGACTATGTCAGGGGGTCCTGGAGGGACTATGTGCCTGAGCAGGGAGAAGGATTGTGTGACATTTGGCTTTGGGGGAATTTAAAGTCATCCCTGGTTTCCACCTGCCCAGAAGGTGTCGGGGAGCCTGTGCCTGGTTGGCTGCTAGGCAGAAGAAGCTGGGACAGTGGCAGCTTGACTTGAGTCCTGAGGCAGGGTGGTACTATGAGTAAGGACACCCAAATTCTGTCCCTGACTTGCAGGAGGTCAGTCAGGACATAGTTTTCCCTCCTGTGAACTGGGGTGACCCCCAGCACACCTCTCAGGATCCTAAAAAGGCTGACAAGACATCAAAGACAGCAGATCCCTTTCTAAATGGTGACCTCACTTGTCCTCTAGAAAGGCTTCCAGCCTCTTACTCAGACATCCATTTGCCTGTGATGCCTTCCACTCTCTCTCCTTTGTCCTGTCCTAACAAAGGGGAAGAACAATAGGACCAGGACATCCTCAGTCTCTAGACTTCTGCAAGTGGCTGGTAGCTGAGACCCTCCCAGTTCTCCTTGTGGCCTGGTACAAGCGTCACTGGAGCTCACATTTCTGCTCTATTACGCTGGCCTGTGAAACATGTGTGGAAGTTCCTGATGGGATCCAAAGCTGTTGCCATGTAAAACATGCAGAAAATGAAACACTTGGGTTCCAGCTAGACCTGGTAATGGCTGTTATGTTTTGTATTATCAGTAATTAGAGCATATAGCTGGAATGGAACAAGATTCTGGCCCCCATCACCACCCATGGAGAAACAACCTGGCTTGTGGCAAATAAAACTGGAAGTTGAATTACAGTTGCAGTTTAGTTCAAGTTGGATATTAATCACTTCAGAGATAGGCTCGGAAAGAAAGAGGGGACTCTGAACATGATTAGCATCCAGTTTCCTCAGAGAACCAGGAACTGTTTGAAGCTCTGGTCTCTGAAGCTGGGGAGGAAGAGGGAGACTGTGGTACTGCTGTCAGTAGTTACTGAAGCAGTTTGAGCTGGTGGGGTGGTTGGGGCCAAGGACAGGGCCCAGATACTCACTGGGTATTGCTCTAGACAGGAGGCCTTGGCACCATGGAGGCATCCAGCTTCTGGTCTGGCACCTAACTGGGCCTGTGTCTCCAGCTTGAGGCATTGTTCCCCCTTCTCTGTGCAGTTATGGGCACTACTTTTTGGTCAGCCACAAATACTCCTGACTACAGTCTCTCTCTCCTCCAGTAGGAGAGGGGACCATGGTCAACCTGTGTAGATGCTACTGTGCCTTGCCCACCCCCAGCTGCATAAGTGTGCGCTGCTGACTGCTTCCAGCTGCCCCTTCGGCAGAGAACTTTCCTCTGCCATAGCAGGCTACCTCCAGCCACTCCTCTGGGCAGCTTGAGGCCAGCATGAGGTACAAAGATCTGGGCCCCTTGCTGGCAGTGAGGGGTAACTTTCTTGGCCATCTCTTGCTGCAAGGCCTCGCCCTTCCTCATACTCTTCCCAATGCTGCTTCCCTCATTCCTCTATGGATTTTGCCTAGAGAGTGCTCTCTCAAGAAATCATGAGCTCCAAATCTCTGCTTCTAAGGAACCACTAGACCCAAGACCAGCTGTGTGGCATGGGGCAAGTAATTTAACTCCCTGGGCCTCAGTGCCCTCATCCATGAAAGTGGAATGACATCTGCTTATGGGAGTGCTGAGACACCAATGGTGGTGTTGTAGGTGAACTTCTCGCCTTCTATTAGGTACTTGGATTAGTGTTATCTTGCTGCTGTCACAAATTTAGTAGCTTAAAATAATATATCTTACAATTCTGGAGGTCAGAAGTTGAACATGGGCCTCACCAAGCTAAAATCAAGGTACGATCAGCAGGGCTGCTTTCTTTCTGGAGGCCCAGAAGAGAATTTACTTTATTGCCTTTCCCAGCATCTGGAGGCTGCTGCATTCCTTGGATCTGTGGCTTCTTCTTTCCAACTTCAAAGTAAGTGATGTCCAGTGAAGTCTTCCTCATGCTATATCACTTGGATTCTGACCCTCCTGTCCCACTCTTTCATTTATCAGGACCCTTGTGATTACAATGGGCCCCCTGGATAATCCAAGATAATCTTATTTTAAAATCCTGAATTTAATTACATTTGAAAGTCCCTTTTGCCAAGTAAGGGAACACACTTATAGGTTCTGGGGATGAGAATGTGGATACCTGGGGGACATTATTCTATCTACTGAAGTACCAGTGGAACTAACTCAATATACAAATGTATTTATTTCCTCTCTTTAGGCATGTTATCTTACCCCTTTGAGACTCTTCCTACCTTTTTAATTTAAAGATCCTTGTGAGGATATAATCATATCGTGGGTGTGAGGGGGATTTGCTTTGCAGGTTTCTTAATATCTAGATATGCTGCCACCTCCAGGTGCAGCACCTGCTATGCTTTCCTCTTCTGAAGCCTTTCTTCCTGCTCTCCTGTGTGCAAAGCTTTCTGGAAATGTCTCTGTAGAAGAAGGACCTTGACCTAATCTTGGGAATGGGGTAAGGGGGTCAGGGCTTCTGAGCATTGTGGATGGGGGTGAGGGAGCTAGACCCATTTCTTAAGCCACTGTTTGCCTCTGGCATGTCTTCCTGGCATGAATGTTCAGGAAGGAATGGGCAGTAAGATGCAGAAGGAGGAATGGCTGAAAATGAATTGGGTCCTGTAGGACAAGAGGGCACATATGATTGAGTTGCTGGACATTTCAGGGTCAGAAATTTGTTCTGTAGCAGCCAGGTTTCTGGGTTTTCTTTGTTTTGTTTTGTTTTAGCCCTCTTTAATTTTCAGTGAAGTTGGAAAAGGCAGCCTGTGTTAATTATGCTCAGGAGAAAAAAAAAGAATGGTGTTTGGGTTTGGGGAACCCTTGGACAAGGTGGGTGGTGGCAAGAGAAGGGGTGATGACAGCAGGACAGCATAAGTGACAGTGGGGGCCTCCCAGAGGGAGACAAAGCAAGGCAGGGTTATCACCTCATTGAGGAAGTCATGCCCCATCTAGGTTGAGCAGCCTCTATTTGTTTCATTACTCCATCTCAATGATCTGGTTAGGAGTCCTTATACCCACTGTACTGAGAATTCATGAGAACAGTGCTATCCTATTCTTGTGTCTCAGCATCCAGCACGGTACCTAGCATACAGGTGATCAGTCACCACTCACTGAGGCAAGAAGACAAGGAGGGAGCCAGTAGCCACCAGCATCCCCATAACATTTAACCCATTGTTGAGTTTGCACTGATGAAGCTGAGTTAAGGCTATTGCCAAGTCTTCATAACTCTTTAGAGACAGCCCAGCATTCCCTATGGCTAATTATATACTAAAAATAAAAGCTCTTTGAAACTTTTTACTTGGCTTGAAAACCATGATGTTAGTTCTGGCCAGGGAGACAGGAGATTTGAGATCAAGACCCCACTCTGTCAGAATTTCCTGACAGACCTTGGGCAAGTAACTTCCCTTTCTGGACATTCTTTTCTTTTTCCTCCCCCTCCCCATATTTACTGAAGTATAACTTACAAATAAAAGTGTAAGATATTTAAAGTGTGCATAGTGAAAATTTGATATCCATATACATTGCGAAAGGATTCCCCCATTTAGTTAGTTATCTCACCCATCACTTCACATATTGATCTTTTTGTGTGTTTATGAGAACATTAAAGTTCTACTCTCTTAGAAAATTTCAATTATACAATACAGTGTTGTCAACTATAGTCACTATGTTTATAGTAAATCCTCAGAACTTGTATCATCTTATACTTAGTTCATACTCTTTTACTAAGTTCTCCCCATTTCCCCACCCCCAGCCCCTGACAACCACTTTTCTGTTCTCTGTTTTGATCAGTTTTATTTTTAAAAGATTTTATTTATTCATTTTTAAAGAAAGGGGAAGGGAGGGAGAAAGAGAGGGAGAGAAACATAAATGCATGACCACCTCTCACACACCCACTATTGGGGACCTGCCTCACAACCTAGGCATGTGCCCTGACTGGGAATCGAACCAGCAACCCTCTGGTTTGCAGGCCAGCACTCAATCCACTGAGCCACACCAACCAGGGCTATAGTTTTATTATTTTTTTAATTGAACTTACTGGGGTGACATTGGTAAGTAAAATTATGTAGGTTTCAGGTACACAATTCTGCAATATATCATCTGTGTATTGTATCGTGTGTTCACCACCCCTACTCAAGTCTCTTTCCATCACCATTTACCCTGCTTATACCCTCCCCTCAACCAATTTCCTCTCCAGCTGTCACAATTCTGTTGTCTGTGTCTATGAGGTTTTTTTCTTAATCCCTTCACATTTTCACCCACAACTCCCTTCCCTCTGGTAGCTGTCAGTCTGTTCTCATTCTATGAGTCTGTTCTATTTTGTCTGTTAGTCCACTTTGTTCATTAGATTCCACATAGGAGTTAAATCATATGGTATTTGTCTTTCTCTGACTGGCTTATTTCACTTAGTATATGCTCTCCAGGTCCATTCATGCTGTCACAAAAGATAAGATTTCTGGTTTTTATTTTATTTTATATATTTTTACAGCTCAGTGGTATTCCATTGTGAATATATATGACTTTTTTTTTTATCCACTCATCTACCGATGCAGGAGTCCCCACCCCTGGGCTGTGGACTTATAACTGGTCCATGGCTTGTTAGGAACCCTGTTGCACAGCAGGAAGTGAGTGGTGGGTGAGTGAGTAAAGCTTTGCTTGAATTATAGCCTGAGCTCTGTCTCCTGTCTTCCCCCACTGCTCACCATCTGTGGAAAAATTGTCTTCCAAGAAACTGGTCCCTGGAGAAAAAAAAAGTTTTGGGGCCACTGTATTGGTGGACATTTGGACTGCTTCCAAATCTTGGCTATTGTAAATAATGCTGCAGTGAACACAGAGGTGCATATATTCTTTCAAATCAGTGTTTTGGGTTTCTTTGGATATATTCCCAGAAGTTGAATCACTGGTTCATAAGGCAATTCCATTTTTAATTTTTTGAGGTAACTCCATGCTGTTTCCCACAGTGGCTGCACCAATCTGCATCCCCACCAAAAGTGCACGAGAGTTTTCTTCTTGCTATAGCCTCACCAGCACTTGTTTGTTGATTTATTGATAGTAGCCATTCTGATAGGTATGAGGTGATATCTCTTTGTGGTTTTAATTTGCATATCTCTGATGATTAATGTTGTTGAACATCTTTCCTATGTCTATTGGCCATATGTATGTTCTCTTTAGAGAAGTGTCTATTCAGGCCTTTTACCCATTTTTAATTGGATTGTTTCTTTCTTGGGGAGGTGAGTTTTATGATTCATTATGAATTTTTGATATTAACTCCTTACCAGATGTGTCACTCACAAATATGTTTTCCCATTCAGTAGGTTGTCTTTTTATTTTGTTGATAGTTTTCTTTGCTGTCCAAAATCTTTTTAGTTTGATGTAATCCCACTGGTTTTTTCCTTTGTTTTCCTTGCCCTAGGATACATATTGGCAAAAATATTGCTATGAGAGATGTCCGAGATTTCACTACCAATGCTTTCTTATAGGGTTTTTATAGTTTCAAGTCTTACATTTAAGTCTGTAATCTATTTTGCATTTATTTTTGAGTATGTTGTAGGACGATGGTCTAGTTTTATTTTTTGCAGGTGTCTGTCCAATTTTCCCAACACCATTTAGTGAATAGTCTATCTTTACCCCATTGTATGTTTTTGCCTCCAGTGTCAAATATTAAATGACCATTAAGTCATGGCTTTATTTCTAGGCTTTTTACTCTGTTTCATTGATTTATATGTCTGTTTTTATGCCAGTACTATGTCCTTGTAGTATATTTTGATATTGTGACTGGGCAAACTGGGGTTTGTAATTGTGGCAACTTGATGCATGACCCAACAATTAGTGTTGAAGGAAACATGTTTTTATGTACAGGATTCAAACCTGAGGAGGACTGAGAGAACTCCTGCTCAGAGCCCTGCCCTCCCATGAGACCCAGCACTTCCCCTGCTCCCTATCAGGCTATAAGCCAAAACCATGCCCAGAAGTTCCCCACATCTTTATCTGTTCTTAAGCCAGCTGTACAAACAGGTCTCCATCCCTTCTGGAACCTACTCTTGTGAGTTTCAGCCACCATCCTCTCACAGCAGCTCTCTCCTTCAGGATTTGAGATATGTTGTTCTCAGCTTCTATGTAATGGTTCAGAAAAACATGTACTGTGTTACACTGGACTATGTTGGAGTCCAGGGAGGCACACATCCCAAGAGAGTGACTTCTCTGGACATCCTTCATACAAGCAGAATTCTTCAGCAGCAGTTTTTGTTGAGCTCCAAGCACCTCCCACATATCTATGCTTGGTTAGACAGGTCCTCACACAGCTCTCTGTTCTGCTGGGTCCCTGAACAGCTTCATCAACTCTCTCCTTACATCCTTTCCTCCTGCATGGATGCTACTTCACTACACACCACATGGGATCTTCCACCCTACTGTTGCATGAATGGTGGAATCACCTTCTCCTTCAGCCCACCTTTGTTTAAATGCTCAGGCTGGAACTTCGTATGTGACCTCATATCCAGCCCATATCCAGCCCATCCTGTCCTAAACTGCTTTTGCCAGTTCCCTTCTTATCATTTACCTTCCTTTGGCTGACATCTTTAGTCAGGGCAAGAATTCTCAGTGACACATGGCTCCTGTCTTTCACACAGACACTGTATAAGCTTCCCATCTATGTCACAAGTTTCTGCATGCTCCCAAAGTCACATACACCTTTTGCCCATGACATCAATACAGCTATCAGCTTGCCATTGTTATGCAAAATATCTGAAGCTGAATCATTTTCTTTCCCCTTCCCCCAATCCAAGTTTTTGGGGACAATTTCAAGGGATCCCCACTTTGCACCCAGTTATAATATCAGATAGTGTTATTCCTCCAACTTTGTTCTTCTTTCTCAAGATTACTGTGGCTATTTGAGGTCTTTTGTGGTTCCATATAAATTTTTGGAATATTTGTTCCACTTCTGTGAAATATGCCACTGGTATCTTGATAGGAATTGTGTTGAATCTACAGATTGCTTTGGGTAGCATATGCCTTTTAATGATGTTAACTCTTCCAATCAATGAACATAGTACATGCTTCCATTTATTTGTATCTTCAATTTCTTTCTTCAGTGTCTTATAATTTTCTAAATAGGTCTTTTACAGCCTTGGTTAAATTTATTCCTAGCTATTCTTTTTTAGTTTTATGATGCAATTGTGAATGGGATTATTTTCTTAGTTTCCTTTTCTGATACTTCATTATAGGTGTATAAAAATATAGCTGATTTCTGGATATTTTATTTGTATCCTGCTACTTGACCATTTATCAGTTCTACTAGTTTTTTTTTGGTGGACTCTATAGAGTTCTCTGTATACAATATCATGTCATCTGCAAATAGTGATAGTTTTACTTCTTCCTTCCTAATTTGGATGCCTTTTTTTTCTTTGTTATGGCAGGATTTCCAGTACTCCACTGAATGAGTGGTAAATGTGGGCATCATTGTCCTGTTCCTGATCTTGAGGAAAACACTCGTAGTTTTTGCCCAATGAGTATGATGTTTGCTGTGGGTTTGTCATATGTAACCCTTATTATGTTGAGATATGTTCCTTCTTTTCCCACTTTGTTGTGAGTTTTTTATGATAAATGGGTGCTAGATTTTATCAAATGCTTTTTATGAATCTATTCATATGATCATGTGGCTTTTATCCTTTATTTTGTTTATGTGGTATATCATGTTTGTTGATTTGTAGATATTGCACCAAACTTTTATCCCCAGAATGAACACCAATTGATCATGGATCTTCTTAATATATTCCTGGATCTAGTTTGCTAATATTTTCTTGGGGAATTTTGCATTTATATTCATTAAGGAATATTGGCTTATACTTTCCTTTCTTTGTAGTGTTTTTATCTCATTTGGAATTAGGATAATGCTAGCCTCAAAGATGACCTTGGAAGTGTTTCTTCCACTTGCAAGTTTTGAATAGTTTGAGAAGAATATGTGTTAGTTTTATTTGAATGTTTGGTAAAATTCACTTGTGAAACCATCCAGTCCAGGACTTTTGTTTGTTGGGAGTTTTTTGATTACTGCTTCAAGTTCACTAATTGTAATCTGTCTATTCAGATTTTCTGATTTTTCCTAATTCGGTTTTGAAACATTGTATGTCTCTTTGAATTTATTCATTTCATCCAAATTGTCCAATTTGTTGGCAAATAATTGTTTGTAACATTTTCTTACAATCCTTTGTATTTCTTTGGTGTCAGTTTTTACTTCTCTTTTATTTCTGATTTTATTTATTTGGGTCCTCCCACTTCCTTTCTTGATGAGTGTGGTTAGAACTTTGTCAATCTTGTTTATCTTTTGAAAGAACCAATTTTTTTGTTTCATTATTTTTTTAGACTCTATTTTGTTGACTTCTGCTTTAATCTTTATTAATCCACTCACAACTCACTTAGCCTTTGTTTTTTCAAGGTATTATGAAATTAGATTTTTTTATTTGAGTTTTTCTTGTTTCTTGAGGTAGGCCTATGATGCTATGAATTTCCCTTTTAGGACTGCTTTTGCTTTGCCCCATAGATTTTGGGTTGTTGTGTTCTCATTTTCATTTGTTTCAAGATATCTTTTGATTTCTTCATTAATTTCATTATTAACCCACTCACTGTTTAGTAACATGTTATTTAGCCTCAATGTCTTTGTGTGTTTTTTGTTATTTCTTGTGATTGATTTCTAATTCCATAGTATTATGGTCAGAGAAAATGCTTGAAATAATTTCTATGTTCTTAAATTCATTGAGACTAGTCTATCCTAGAAATTGTTCCATGTGCACTTGAAAGGAATGTATATTCTTTTTATATTATTTTTTAAAATACTTTTGATTTTTATTGTTGTTCAAGTATAGTTTTCTGCCGTTCCCCACACCAGTACACACCACCACAGATTTCCCCACCTCCCTCTCCTGTTTCCACTACCCTTGTTATTGTCCATGTGTTGTTTATACTTGTTCCTGTAAACCCTCCACACTTTTCCCCAATTATCCCCTCCCCTCTCTCTTTTGGTTACTGTCAGCTTGTTTCAAATTTTAATGACTTCAGTTATATTTTGCTTGCTTCTTTGTTTTGTTGATTAGGTTCCAGTTAAAGATGAGGTCATATGGTATTTGTCTTTCAGCACCTGGCTTATTTCAATTAGCATAATGCCTTCCAGTTCCATCCATGCTGTCACAAAGGGTAGGAGCGCCTTCTTTCTTTCTGCTGCATAGAATTCCATTGCGTAAATGTATCATAGTTTTTTGATTCATTCATTTACTGATGGGCACTTAGGTTGCTTCCAGCACTTGGCTATTGTAAATTGTGCTGCTATGAACATTGGGGTGCATAGGTTCTTTTGGATTGGTGTTTCAGGGTTCTTAGGATATAATCCCAGCAGTGGAATTTCCAGGTCAAAAGACAGTTCCATTTTTAGTTTTCTGAGGAAATTCCATACTGTTTTCCACAGTGGCTGCACCAGTCTGTCTTCCCATTGACAGTGTACAATGGTTCCCTTTTTTCCGCATCCTCTCTGACACATGCTTTTTGTTGATTTGTTTACAATGGCCATTCTGATTGTTGTGAAAAGGTATCTCATTGTAGTTTTAATTTGCATCTCTCTGATTGCTAGCAATACTGAGCATCTTTTCATATGTCTCTGGACCCTCTGTCTGCTTTTGATTCCTTCTAATGTGTTCTTCAATTCAGAAATTGTATTCTTCATTTCCTCTTCGCCCTTGTTGATAGTTTTTATTTTTTTATGTTGATATAATTTGTAGTGAGTTCATTGTAGTTTCCCTGTAGTTTTTGGTAATTCTCTGTGAGCTCATTGAGCTTCCTGGTAACCATTGCTTTGAACTCAATATCTGAAAGTCAAGTAGCCTCTATTTCATTTAGCATTCTTTCTGAAGCTTCCCACCTTTTTTTCATTTGGGGATTGCTTCTTTGTCCTCCCATTGTTTGTGGGACACTTCTTTTTAGCCTCAGCTTCTTAAATTTATCTATTCTGACTCTGTGGGCTAATGGTGTGAACTTCTATGGTAGAATGTCTGTGGAATTCAGTGATGTCATCTCCTTGATCTCCTGAGCTCACTAGTTTTGGGCTGTCATTTCAGTTAGTTCTGTGTTTGTCTTTGGGTTTTAATTGTTGTTGGGTCTTTCTTTGGTGGGTACTTCCCACTAGCTGGTTAACTGAGGGTCACTCTGTCCATCACCTCTTGTATTTTGTTGTGCTGGTATGGGAAGGTTTTGTTGAAGCTGGTCTTTCCATGTATACAAGGTTTTGGGAATTCTCTCTTGCTCTTCTTCTGTTGTTTGTTCTGGGTATTTTTTCCAGTAGTTAGTTGTATTTCCAGGTAGGTCCTGGATTGAGGTTATTGTGGTTTCCACTCCCTCCTTCACCTATTTCTGTTGTTATCTGTTGGTGGTTCTTTTGTTGTTTGGTTTCCTCTTCCAGCAGGTATCCTGGTGTTCACAGCTTCCATCTACTGTTTTTTTTTTTTATGATCAGTTGGGGGAGGAAGGCAAAATGGTTTTAGACAGCAAGAGTGTATTCTATGATGTTTACAGTATCAGCCCGTAGAGGTGAGATAGGGAATCCTTTGACTATGTATAGTGTTTACTGTGATATTCCACCCAACTAGCCACTTTTTAGAAAGGGTGGAGAGAAGGTAAGGCTCTTGTTGAGGAGGGAAGGAATACAAGTGAAGTGAAAGACAGTAAATTAACAAAACAGTATGAAAGAGAGAACAAGGGAAACCAGTGAAACAATACAATTCATCCAGCCAAGCAAAGAAGACTAAACAGAAAGAAGAGGCATACAAAAATACTAATAAAATAAAAGATGTAACAATAATGAAAAAAAATAATACAAATATGCAATAACTTGCAGGTTCCCTGTAGTAGCAAAGTGAAATTTGTCTCACTGTCTTAGTTGTTGAGATTACTCCTCTTTGGGTCCAATCTGGTCTTTTCACACTTCCAGGTTTTTTGTCTCACTTGTGGGAATTAAAAGAAAGAAGAAGAAGGAAGGAAGAAGAGATAAAATGGGAAATAAAGAAAGAAGGAATAAAACAAGAAAGAAGGAAATAGAGGAAAAATGAGTTGAAAGATTAAAATAAAAGAGAGAGAGAATTGCTTTAAAAAAAAAAAGCTTCTTGCTGTCTTCAAACTGGACAAACCAGTTTTGCTGGTCTTCCTGGATGTAGCAGGCTGAGGGGTGATTGGTTTTGCTTTTCTCCCTTCCTGACCTACACTGAGTCATCCTCCAGCCCAGCTCCCCAGTAGCCTCTGGTCCGTCAGGTGCACAGGTTCAGGTGGGCCCTCTTCCCAGGGGCTGCAAGTGTGGTGCCTCTCCCTGGGGCTTTGGGTGTGGGCTTGGAATCTTCTGCAGAGCACACTCTCCCCAGGTTGTGGGCATGTGTGCTCAGCCAATCAGCCTGTAGTCCCTCAAGTTCCGGTGTGCATTCTTCCCAGGAATATGGGAGAGTACTCAGTGACTTCCACGCAGTCTTGGGAGTGCCACATGGCTGGGTGGGA
>PVKM010003430.1:0-57717 GCA_004027735.1 Carollia perspicillata | reverse complement strand
GAAAATTCTTTGATAAAACCTCCACTCATAAATTGTTCTCTGAATTTTCTAAGTGTTTGTAATGAGCATGAGTTTTCCAAATGTTCTGAATCTTTCAGGTTTTCTTAAATGAGCATTTCAATGCAAAAGGCCTTCATAAAGCTAAGTAAAAATATATATATCTTTAGTGAAGAAATATTCCTTCTCAAAATGACAAATTAAAAATAGAAATCTTTAAAATGAGTGCTACAAAGTATTAATGTGATGATGTGGATTAAAAAGCAAGACAAATAGAAATGTTGGTGGCAAAGTGGTCAGCATGCCTACACTGATAATTTTATTCTTTGCAAAGTATTATATTTCCTTTGTTTAATAGAAACAATGAAAGCAAGTATTATATACCTTTATTCTTTGATGGTTCTCTAAAATATTTGTAGAAAGAAAGGAGGACAAGAGAATTAGGACATGTTACAGAACAGTCTGGAGTTAGTGAAAGCTTGAATGAGGAGCCCATCTAGAACTATGTGGGGTGCCAAAGAGATGAGTGTGAGGGTGGAGATCACAATGATAAAATGAAGCTGTACAGAGATTTCAGTTCACACAAGGTTTTCATAGTCTCCACCTTGTTCAATCTGTACTGCCTGCCCTCCTGACAACACCACCCCCACACACATTTGCATCTCCCAATTTGTGTATGCCTTTACAAGTGCCATTCTTTCTGCTTAGGGATCTCTTCTTCTTGTCTTACTGGACTTCTAACCATCACTCACGGCTTGCCAGAAATGATAGTTTATTTATTCAACAAATATTTGTGAACTGCTGCTTATTGTACTTTGAAGCTCTGCAAGGTCCTGGGAATACAGAGATGAATGAAACCCTTTTCCCACCCTCATGGACATTTCAGCTTCTCTGAAACCATCCTTGACGTGTGAAAAAGAAGGTCATTTCTGTGCTTCCCTGACATGCCGTCATAAGTGTATCTCTTCCATTTTGAGGAAGGGGGGGGGGCATGCTTTGGCATTCCTAAGCTTAGCAGAGTGCTTGACATAAGGTTGAATGAATGTAGGTATGTATCAGTGTACTAAGTAGTAAGTAAAGAAATATTTCAATTTTGGTTCTCTGGCTTCTAGGCCTACACACTTTCTTCTATATTATATTGCATCTAAAACACACAAATAAACAGCACTGATGAAATGTTTTCAGATAAGAAGTTTTCAGATATGAACTTTTCTGGGAACTAAATAGAATTATAGAATTTTAGATTTGGAATAAAACATAGATGTCAGATTCATCTCCCACACACCAATTCCTTCCTTCATTCATTTGTTTAGCATCTATTATAATAATAAAAATAATGATAGCTAATATTCACTTCACACCTTGGGAATCTTTGGCTAAGTGCTTTAAATAAATTCTCATTTAATTATCACAATAACCTAATGAGGAAGTTATTATAAGTTCAGTTTTCCTAGTGAGGAAACGTAACTTAGAGTGGAAAGGCACTGTGCCTTATTCATTGTTGTATTACTAAGCTAGTAAAGATTGGAGTAAGAATTTGAATTTAGGCATTTCAAGTTCTTTCTCTTAATCACTTTAATATGTGCAAGAGATAGAAAGGTGGCTGAGGCATAGTTGTGCCTTTGGGGACTTCATGGTCTATTTAAAGGAGACAGATATGTTAATAGAGAGATTTCACACAGGTATTTCTTCTATGGATCTGTAACCTGATTTCCCTACCAGTGTAATTCTCCTTAATGACTAATGGCTGGTCACAATTACCCAATGAGGCCAAGGTTAAAATGAAGGGAGAAGAAGGACACTGACATGGACCTTATATGATAGGAGATAAGTCAATTTGACTCTTGAGACTCTGAAACATATGATTATGTCAAGCAATCATTGTTGAGGCATTTTTAAAATATTTACAGGATATTACTACATTAGATGATGAGTGTTGGTTCACATCCCATCAATTGGGTAGTTTAGTCACCTGATTCCCCTTTAAGAGCCTCTATCAATTAGGTTGTCATAGAAAAACAACAATTGAGCCTGGTTGAAATCCTGTGTCTACTAGGTAAGTGCCCTGACTCTATTCCATTTGGTCAATAACAACGCAATATTAACCATTACTATATTCACCCTTTATGATTTAGATTTTTCAAAGGGCTTTTATGTTCCATATTCCCTCCCTCCAAGATTGCAGGACAAGAAGTTCTGCTGATTTCTTTCTCTGAACACCTAAAATCTTAGATGGGAGAACAGTCAATGTAATGGAGAATTGAAGGCTTGGGTAAAATGTTGAGTTTTTCTTAGCAACTGGAGGTTATGACTCTTTGAAATTCTAGGTCCTAAGCTTATAGAAATGATTTTATGTTGCCATAAAGAGAAAACTAGTCATTTTAGCTCATTATTAGGAGCTCATTGGCATTTGTGTTTTTCAAATGAATTTTATCAAACTATGCATTTTAAATCATTTTAAATAATTGATATTTATGGATTTATTTTTGTATATGTACTTATAATTTAATACTTAGGATGGTAGGGTTTCAACAATACAGTTATTTACTACAGAAGCATTTGCTTTGGATTAATTTCAATTTAATTGAATGCCAAATACATTTACAGAAGCTCAAAAGGTTGAAAACAGTGACAGAAACTCCAAAGAATAATACTTAAGATGGAACCATAGAGCCTACTGTGCCATTTGGACTTCCTTACCACTTAGCTAATGGGTTTAAACCTGAAATGAGTCAGCCATACTTTGTTTGAAGTTATCCTCTAGTGATACAAACAACTATAAATATACCATGTGATTTCAATTCAGTAATGGTGGCAGACTAGAAAGAGTATTTTTCCCTCCCTATAGGAGGGCTCCAAAAGTCATCAGAAGATACTAATTATGTTTTAAAGGAAGTACACTTGCTAATGTTAAGGTCTCTCTGAGAGGTGTACTTCTATAGGGCATAAGCTTCCTGAATCTAACTGGTCTAATTTATACATCATGTTGGCATGAACCCACTTAGAATTTGTTTTATAATATATAGGACAGTGGTTCTCAAATGCTAGCATTCATCAGAATAACCTGCAGTGATTGTTAATACCTAGATTGCTGTGTTATGTTCCCAGAGTTTCTGGTTCTATAAGTCTGAGTTAGAAGCAGACTTCTAATTTCAAATGCATTAAAGTTGACCTTTGAACAATGTGGTCACAAATCCATATAGTGAAAGTCGGCTTTCTTCATCCATAGATTCTCATCTGAGTGTTGAAAATATGTCCATTCATCAGAGAGTGATGGAAAAACTGGCATATCTTATGGCCAAACTTCTGCCACCTGTTTCAAATGATTCTCATTATTCTGTACTATCATTTTAGTCTGACAATTTGCAGCAGTATGGTAATATGTGAAAACAACACTTTGTTCAAAGTTTTTTATTTATTTTGCACCTGTTACAAGCCATGAGGCAACTGAAACTCTAAAAGTTAAAGCAACTTACCTAACATTACACAGCCAAGACTCAAATCCAGTTTGTAGTTAGAACCTTAAAATCAACTGAGATAAGTGAGGAGCATTATAAAATATTGGTGCCCAGTACTTTGGGTCCACATATACTGACAATAAGTTTAAGTTAGAATTAGAAAAGATTACATCTTTTTGAGCAAAAGTTACTTTATTAGATTTCAAGGAAATTAGGCGAGTGCCTCAATACAGAAAGCCTGAAGTTCTCTCCCGCTAGAAAATGAGAAATCTGTGGACAATTTCTTGTACTCTGACCTCTCATAATGAGTCTTAAAGGCTGTTTCCTGGTGCCGCCCTGCCAGGTTCATCTTCAAAACTTAAATCTGAGAAATTTCTCTTCTCAACATGCTACCCAATTTTAAAAGCATTCTAGAGCCGAAACAGATCAACAACATGGTTGCATGCAATCAATTTAATTCACATACAAATGAATCTTAGGCTGTTTTAGGGATCTTTTGGTGTTTTTTTTTTCCCTCGGAGGTGAATTTGTTATTCTCCTAGACCTAATCTTTGATCTTCTTTTTATTGTGCTCTTTCTCTGATACCACTTCTGTCAACCTGATTTTTGTATTGTGCTTTCCCCACAACACTGTGGTTTTCTTTTTCTTTCCTGGACTATAACCTGATATGCTATCTGCATTGCATATATACAAGAGTGCACTATCTTTAGTCTTTATAGATTAGCCATTCCCAGCTCTGTCCTTTAGTCTTCATAGTGTAAAAATCAAATTCTCTTGTGTATCTTTATCACTAACAGAGAGAAATAATTAATTGTGGATGAAACTGGATTAGTGAACTGCAAGAATTAGCCACAATATATTTTCTTCTAAGTTTGTAACTGGCTCAAAGTCCCAGTTAAGGATACTACATGGACCAGATATAGTCCATTCTGCCTCAGTTTTCCAAGCACATTGTAATGCCTATGTGCACATGTAGAAAGGACTCCATGCATCAGCTGACTGAGAATGTCTGAGCCACTTGGCTTTATTTTGTTCCATCACCTATTTTGTAAGCCCTTTGGATGGGCTCCAGATGTTCCATAAAAGATGCCAGTTTTTATAAAGAAAAATGCTTACTTTCCTTGTTGGCAGCACTTAATGAGTGTGTTCTCTGAAGATAGGAATGCACCCTGCCGAGGATACTTTAACACAATGCTATAATTTCTGCAATGCTCACTCAGTGTCTAATTTTACAACTGCCCCTTTACCTCGACAGGTGCTGGAGGCAGTAAAGGGGTCAGCTAGAGAGCTCCCTTCAACACTTCCCAGTCAGCCCTCTGAGATTTCACCCCTTCGTTGTTGTTGGGGTTCTTTTCATTCATTTCCAAGTCCACATAGCAAATGCCATTCCCAGTTCTGTCCTTTAAAAAACAGTCCTGTTGATCGTATCGCTATATTTTTTTTATTTTCCCCCTTAACCATCCAACAAAAAAGGAGATAGATGAAAATACATGTTAAATAAAAAATAATATTATATCTTCTTTTACTTTCACAAAGGGTGTTAAAACAGACTCATTAGTTTTGACTAAATACAAGGTTTCCATGAGGATTTTCAATAAGTGACGTGACAATGTTGATACATGTGTTCAAGACAATGGAGGTTAAACTATTTTGAAACTATATTTCTATAATATATCTTGTGTGTTGAGAAAGTTTCAGAATAAATAGGTGGTAGATATTTTTCAACATATGAAAAGGATTTTCAAGGCAAGGATGTCTTTTCATGAAACACCTTTTGTGTTGTGATGATAGCCAACAAAATAAATTTTTTGGAATTTATAATACTAATATGTCAATATGTTTTTCAATAAACTTTTCCCCAGATTTTTTGAATCCTCGTCAGTGTAAGAATTGTAATTATATGTCTTCCTCCCACTTTGAAAGTGGCACAAGGTGCTCATTTGCAGTTCTGCTGTTCAAGTCATCACTAGAATAGAAATGTCATGACTCAGTTAACAATGCTTTATTATTCACATTGATCTTTTTTTATAGTGTTCTTTATCTCAAAAACATTGTAAATCAGATATCTAACTCCCACTCTTTTGTTCACATGCAAATTTTTATTATTCTAGTTTAAGAAGGCAATGGTGTGTCAAGAGTCATTGTATACTGTTTATATATTCACCCTCCTTCAAAATTCTTGCTCTGCATAAAGTGAAGATACCAGAAGCATGCCTAATTCCAAATTCTTTATACACATTTGTAAGAAAATTTTGTTTCTTTTTTGGATCAAAAGAGGTTTGATATTTCTTAAATTCACAAAAATAAAACAATGGATTGAAATATATTTTAGTGATAAGTATTTAGATTTATGTCTTTTAAATAGTACCATTTCTTCCAGCCTCAGTTTCTCCCTCTTCATGTGGCTTTTATGGCAGTAATACTATATTTCAGTGCAAGATATATTGTAGTCCTATTATTGAAATAACTTTGCAGTGAGTACCATTCAGACAACTATTATTAGTGGAAAGAGTGCAGGGTTCCTAAGGCTTAAAAATCATGGTATCAAATCTTTCTTCTATTACCAACTACTAAAGTGTTTTGGGATTTTTTTATTTGATGTTTATATGCTCTAAAACAATTTAGAAAAGTGTGAAACAGCACATTATCTCTAAATTCATCTCTGTATGAAAGAATATGGTAGTCATATGGATTCACCAACATTTATTTTTTAAAAAAGATTCCTCAGGAAACTTTTTTCACCCCACCTAACAGATGCATTTGAAGTAATAAAATAATTAGTAATTCATTTACTCAGTCAGGAAACATTTATGAACTCTGTATATATAACCAGCAAAATGCTAACTACTGGTAAGATATACAATAATGCATAAGATCTGGCCCCTGCCTTCAGACCTTCCTCCTCAGTAGGTGACAGGCACTCAGACAGCTTGAAGACCATATGATAAATAGATAATATAGGTTATTCACACAGTTCTTTGGGCACAAAATTCAGAAATTTCCAATTATGCTTGGTGTAATGCAGAGAGATATCTAAGAAGAGATGAAATTTTCACAGGATCTCAAATGATTAATATTCAATTGCCAGGTAGCAATTAAAAGCAAACATATTCCAGGAAGAAGAAAAAATGTTTGTAAAACATGGAAGTATGGAAAAGCATTTAGCAGAGCATGGATACGAAGAGGAGAGAAGAGAGACCAGTGCAAGTTAAGGTGAAGCTTTGTGTCTTTACTATGGATTTTAAACTGTAGTCACCGGAGTACTAGTTTTTGATTTAGAGGTAATGGACCTCAAAGAAATACATGGCTTCTCTCCTTGGAAACATAAACCATGCCAGACATTTGATACACATTCCCCACTCCAAACACACAAACTATATATAAATTCCCTGAATTCCCGTTTGAGACCCTGAAATAAAGTGTTAAAGCAGGAATAAAACAAGATCATTTTGTTTTGTGTTAGAAATTCCAATATGGAGGATGAATTATTGGGAAATCAGACTGGATTCTAGTTATTCTTATACTATCTCTACTCTCCTTCAAATTAACCTGTAAACCAATTACAACCTTCTCTTTACATTGATTTTCTTTCTTTAACCTGGGCTACTATGTTATCAGTATCTCTGAATTTGTCTATACCTCTTCTCCTTATCTAAGAGATAAGAACATTTAAAAAAAAATAAAAAGGTGTGATTAAAACAATTAAATGCTACAAAGAAGGCAAAGATAGTTCAGGATGGGAAACAAACCACTAAGTTTGGCAATTTGGTGACATTTGCTAGAACAATTCCAATAGCTGGATAAAGCTAGGAGGCATATTAAAGTAGGATGAATGAGAGAAAGCAGAAGTAAGAAAGTAAAGCTGACCATATATGTGCCAGACAACATTCTATAAAACTTTTAATGTTCAAGCTTTTATAAATCTGCACTGTTACCCTATGGCAGCATGGGTGTCAAACTCATTTTCACTGGGAGCAACATCAGCCTCACAGTTGCCTTCAAGGGGCTGAATGTGGTTTTGGGACTGTACAAATGTAACTACTCCTTAGCAGTGAAGAGAGAGCCCAGCAGTGCCAATAGGTCGAAACAAGGTGTCAGGCCAGATAAAACAAAGGTGGAGGGCCGGATTCGGCCCACAGGCCTTGTGTTTGCCATCTCTGCCTTATGGGCTAAACACTATTATTATTCACATTTATTAAAAATATGAGTAGTCTGTGGCACAGAAAAGTAACATAAATTGTTAATTATAATTGCAGATGATAAGTGTCAGAGCTGGGATTTAAACCCAGGAAGTCTGGTCCTAGAAAAGATGATGAGCTTTTAGCTACTATTGTGCACTGCCTATTTTAAATAGACTTAATAGGTAAATAGTAACATTCCTAGTACATGTAAAATAATAAGTAACATTGATAACAGTGGCCTTATAATTGTACTATGGTAAGGAACATAAATTATGTGCAAAGGAGAAATTTTAAGGTAATCAGTTTGAATTTGCCAACACTATTATTACAATAATGTGCTAAATATCTCAGTATTTTGAACTGGATAAGGTGCTAACTGTCTTTACTACGTCTAAGCTTTAGAAGGTATTATATGAAGACTTTTTTAGATGTTAATATTTATAATAACATCTATAATTTTACAATAATGTAAAAATACTGAGTAAAATATAACGCTATATTATTTTGTGTTTTACTGTGAATGGAAAAGGCTAGACGAAAGCATCTTTTTCTAATCAAACTTGAATTTGAAAAATAATCCATCTTTAGCATGAGTATTCTTTCCTGCCTCTCAGAAGAAACTGTTTGCCTTTTAATTGGTGCTAGGCTGCAAAAAAAAAAATTATATCTCACTAACAGAGGTCCAGAGACAGTCTCTGTTTTTAATGTAGCACAATAATTTTGAGGAAAGGATCCCTGGTATGCTTGTTCTAAACTGTCCTTTCTCTCTGCTAGTCATAGTGAATGAACACACATGGGAAAGGAAAATATTTCTAAATCCAATATACTGGTGAAATACTCAAGGTTGCTTATGTTTTTAAACAATGGTGCCAAATGTTGAAAATTTAAAAGTTTTATAATTTTATAATGAAAAATATGTATTCTTCCCATTAATTCATTTATGAGTCATTTTTTTTGACAAACAACACTAATTTAATTTGTATTTTGGTTTTCTTTACTGACTAAGATTTACAGCTGGATTATACCTTGAAACTTTTTACCTCATTCAGGGGATGGTATTGAATGCCTACTCTGTGCCAGGCACTGACCTAGGTGAGGAGAAACTTGGATAAAAGATGTAAGTTAGTTTTTGAGTAACTTGTAGTCCAATGAGGAGACATTAAGAATTCCATGTAACAAATGCTGTGACTGAATTTATAGGGACAGCAGTGAGGGGCACCAGCTCAGGCTCCATAATAGAAAAGGTCTTCCCAGAGAAAACCAATCAAGAATTGAATCTAGAGGAAAATAGGGGAGATGCATATTTTCTTTTGCAAAAAAATATCAAAGTTTATGTGAAAAAAATTTTTTCAGTTATAGCACCCTGGTATAGATGTTAGAAGAGCAACTAGCGGAGACTGAGGAGGAACACATAGAACACAGAGGAAAAACCTGAATGCCAAGGAAGGTGAGTATGTGAAAGAATTCATGGCCACCAGTGCCAGTGCATGTGGCAGGGACATGAAATACCCAGAAAGCTCCTTTTTGGCACGTATTGGTGCATCCACTGCTTCACATGTGGCTAAAGAAAATATCCCCAAATGTATTATCTTTATAGCTCACAAAGATTTATATTGGTGATGGAGACTGAATGGACCCATACTGAGCCCAATATACTTCTCTGTAAGTCACATGTCACCTGCATTTTCCCACCTCCTTGCATCAAGGTGGGGTCATGCAAACAGTTCTGGCCAAAGGGATGTGGGCAGAAATGGGATGTGCCTCACTTCCGGGTTTGTCACCTAAAATATGCCACACAGTTCTCATTTTGTTCTTTACTTAATGGGCTTTAGGAAAAGAATGGACATTTGAATAACAACAGAAATCTCTCTTCAGATTGGCTGATAGAAGTTGAAATGTGATAACAGCAAGCTTTAATTCATGAGTCAAGTATTTTAGTTCTTGTTTGTATGTGGATACTCCATCCAAGTGGTGGTTTAGCTATAAAATAATTTATCCCATTCCTTCAGCATATTTGAAATTTGAAGAAAATGATGCACCCAAAGGCCAAATATTTTTCCTCATTTAAATATGATGATGCTTCATGCCCACCTCACCTTGCTTGTGTTATGATCCTTCTTCCATGTGGGAGGAGGAGGTCTGAACAAACAAAGGTCTTTATTAAAATGATAAACACAAATTCTAATGAAAAGACTACAACTTCATCACATTTTGCTACTTTTTCCTTCTGGCCAGAGCTGGATTGACCTCTCTGAGGGAACAGCAGTCAAGAAGCACAGGAACACTGGCTTGGTGTATCTTGTCATTGTTCTGCATTTGGAAAAATACCACTTTTACCTTTCCTGACAAAACAGCCCCATTGTCATCAACTATAAATATATTAAAACCCACAAGGATATTTTAATAAGTGTTTCATGCGTGCAAAATATTATTGCCAGGCAGAATCCAAATTGGCAAGTGAAAGATGTTTCATTGAAGGAAACAACAGAACTGAAGAGTGAGCCATGCACAGGAAGGCAATTGTTTCTTTAACATGGCTGAGGACCCCTACCTCTATCTCATCCACACCCTGAGGACCTGCTAGACAAGCAGCTGTCTGCCTCTCTCCGGAATCTGGCTGTCAAGTCAAACTTGCATTCTTTCCCTTTTTGTACCCCCAAAGCTCCCACCGCCTTTCTGAGTGAAAGCTCTCACAGAGCTCCCTTCTAAATTGCATCACGCACTGCACTCTTCAAACTGACAGAACAAAAGATCTAAATCCAAAAAATGTGGTCTGAATGACTTGTTAGTTGTGCTGGATGATTGCCTCTTTAGTTGAGTTCTGATAATCCACTACCATCGGACCAGCCAGCCTAGATGATTGCCTCTTAATGGGCTCTGAGCACAGACTGTGGTCACTTGGACACTGCTTAACCAAACCTTTCAGAGTCCTTTTCTAGTTAGTTATGAATTAAGGTTGATTTGTTTAATCAGTGAAATGTAGTCTAAGCACAGAGAGAGACAGAGAGAGTGAGAGTCCCCAGCACTCTCCCTTAGTGGCAATGAGATTACTTGGACCAGAGGTAACAAAAATAAATTCTCTTCTGGAAGGACTAAACAGGCAGGCCTGCTGTGATGTGTGTGTGTGCATATGCACGTGTCTTTCTGTGGGTCTATTTCCCTTCCAAAAATGATGCTATACCAAATAATAGTCCTGTTCTCTTGACATCTATTTAACACTGTAAGCTCCCAAAACCTGCTTACTGTCTGCTCCTTCCTCCCTGCTCCCCCCACCATTAATGAATACGTTCAGCTGATCAGGGTCACTTTATTTTTTTGACATAATGAACTGGGGATGTGATTGCCAAGTTCCTGAGCTGACATTGGCCAGGCGATGCCCTCGCCTGGAGGTGTCCTAACTGTATGTAGTCGACACACTATAAAAAATAAATGGTGATCTGCTTCTGAGGATATACACCATGTGAAATGTTAATGCTTTTAAATGGCTTTGCACATACAAAGTAGCTATTATTACCACTATTATTATAAGGTATAAAATCTCAGAGAGCATCTCCTCTTCACCCTCTATCCTCATGATGAGTGCACATGTCTTGAGTGTCCACTGTATTCATACCACCCCTCATGTAAGTGGATTCAGTTATGACATTATAAGACAATGACATCAATTAAACACAATAATGTGAATACATATTGCTTTGTAGACTTCTAATGAGTGTTTATTCCCTCATGTGAGCCTCATTTGTTATTATTGGGTCAGAGATTGTCCACTTGTCTCTCTGAGTGATTCATTCTTTTGTGTAGAGAGACAGAAAAAAAATCACATTTATAATCATAATTGGATATAAATTTTGGAGTAAAAAAAGGGATAGGACACTTTGCTTGGAAACTTTGGGCACTAGAACTGAATTTTCCCCAAGCCCCAGCATAGGACATAGTCATAGTGAAATTGCTGTACATAAGGAAAAGAAGAAACCTGTGGTTTGGGTAGTACTGGTGAAGCTCAAGGGAAATAGGAGCATAGTATGATGGTAGGTCACAAAGTCTTTGCATGGAGTAATGGCCAAGGAAAATGACTAAGTGACACAGTTAACAATATGGCTATCTAATATTTAATTTTAAACCACTTGCTAACTGATGCTGGGGTGATGAAGCCCTTCTCCCTATTGCTGTCTGACTTTTGTCAAATTTTAGTAAAAATATATTACACACAATCTATTATTGATGGTATTAAGAGAAACCATAAAGAGATTGAAGTCATAGCCAATGAAGTCATCTAAAGCCTCACGTAGATCTGAGCAAGGTGTAGGAAAGTATTCTCAATGGGTGACTTGGGATTGGGTATGAGATAATTCCACTTTTCTCAAGGATCCTAGATATGTGAAGAGAGGGCTAGGCTGACATATGGATTATGCATTTGTTCATTTGTTAAGTTATTTATTTAACTAATGTTTATTGAGTATCTACTAACTTTACAATGTCTTCACCATGAACTCTGACGGGATTGGAAATACAAAAGTGAACAGTACTGAAAAGATCCCTGCACTTGGTACAGCTTCTGGTCATAAGTAATGGGATGCACACATATCTATTCTGTAGCATTTTGAAAATTTATAAGCATCCTTTCTGACCTCCCCATGGACTAGCATTTATATTTTCTTCCCTATTTCTGCCTTGCTTCCTTTTTTTGTGTTCAAATTAATTTCTTTATTGTTTCCAAGCTTTTTACATTTTGTCCAAGTTGTTCTCATATATAATGTCTTCCCATTTTCCTACCTAGTCAATCAAATCTCTTTAAAGCCTGCCGTGGACATCCTCAGGCTGAAGAAATATTTTTTTAAAAAGTTTAATTGTCCTGGAGTGCAACTTGAGCATCACAACTTGCAACAATTGCCACTATGATTCTAATGTGAAGCCAGGGATGTGAAACATTGTCCAAAAGGGTACCAATAAAGTCTTACTTGTACAGTTTCCTTTGGTTGCCTTTTACTGCAAAATGTCTCTGTCCCTGTAAATTTTCTTCTATTTTCTATTGGAGGAGAAGGGACTTCCTCCTATTAAAGATGATCCTCTGCATCAAGAGTTTGCATCTCTATCTCTTTCACCAGCCCACAAGAGGTGTCTTTACATCATCATTCTCTTTCCCTGTATTTTCAGTCTCACTCTACTGAGTCCTTTGTCCTTCTGCATGCATGTTTAGGTGTACCATAGCCTAAAATTCTTGTGCAAATTTTTCCATCACCCAGTTCCTCACAAGAGTCTGTAATACATACTATTTCATTACTTACCCATTACTTAATCCTTCACAATTGGCTTCTATCCCCCTACACACACACACAAAAAAAAATACCACACCTGATTTTCCAAAGATTATGTAGTACTACATACTAGTATAACAAATATATATTTGTTGAGTAAATAAACAAATGAATACATCTTTGTAATCACCAAATCAATGATCTTTAATCAGTTTCCCTTATTCTTAGTACATGATTAGTCATGCCCATGACTGTCCATGGTTACTTTAATGTAGATTTCCATTTTTTCTGTTGTTCTGATGTTTCTTTCATGACCTTTTGTATAGCTACTTTTCAGAAGGCAGTGTTACAAGTATTTATGAATTGTGCTGGCAGACAAACCTGGGTTCAAATTCAGTCCCTGTCACTTCTTAGCTGTATGACTCAGGGGAAATTGCTTTCCTCATTCAGCCTCAATTATTCTTTCACAGAAAGAAGATGGGGATAGTATTGTTCTAAAGGTTTATGTGATACTTAAATACCATTGAAAAGGCAATAAATGCTCAGTTAATGTTGATAGACATTTGCATTCCAGTGGATACAAGCTCCCTATGGGCAGTAACCATGTTCTGTTTTTCTGCTATTCCATTCTGTCCTCAAAACCTATAATGATAAGCCTGGGAGTCTCAAAAAATATTAGTTTTAAATGAATGAGTGAATGCATTGTTTCTCTTCTTCTAATAGATTATTCTTTCAATAGCCTCTGCTTCAGCTCTCTTCACTCTTTTCCTTGCTGACTTCATTTAAGCCTGGATGAGCTTCTGACCTCATTTATGTTTTCAACTATCTTCTTCATGTAAATGACTGCCAAATCTAACCTAAAGTCAGACTGAGTTCTTTGTAGCCTCTAGATTCAGATTTGCTGCCCTAAGACATTTCTCAAAAGACTAGCCTCATGACTTCTCTTTGGTGTCTTACCCTCCCTACACTTAAATAAGAACTAGTCTTCTTTCCCTCTCTTAATATTCATTTATATAAATATAACTGTGTATTCACTCTGATATGTAGTATTATACATGTATATTTAGAATAGCCTATCATATAAAAATATGTATGTTTAACACATATATTTGTTTACATGCATGTACACATACCATATGTATGTACATATATGTAATAACCTCCAAAGAGTTCTATCTGCATATTTTTATTTGTTCTAAATTAATCCCACTTGCAAAGTATTATTTTTCCTAATGGGTAAGGTATTAGCTACCTGCCCCAATAAAAAACAAAAATAATAATAACATTAATTTTTAAAATATCACACCCCTATCCTGCTAGTAATTTGACTGTCATTTTAATAGAAAACTTCCTTCAATAATTATTTATTTAACAATACTTATGTATTACGCAAGAAACATGTGAATGCATTTTTCTTGTAAAAAATGGTAGCTCAGCAATTAGAAGTATGTAAAACTAAAAGCAAATCCCACTCACCACAGTTGCTTGTTGGTATCATTTTGAGATAAGTTTTTTCCAAACCTCTTACTTACATTCATGAACATGTGCATGTTCGGTTTTTACTTTGTGAGAATGGGCCATACTCTATTTCTTATTGTGGAACTTATTTCCCTCATTGGTACGACTGGGTGTTTGGTGTAGACCTTCCTGTTTCAAGAGCTAACACAAGGTGTTGCTTTATACAGAAGCAGCACAATGTGTTGAGCAGACTCTTATTGATGAATGCTTAGGAACTATCTTGCTATTTGTTTCCTATCCCTCTCATATACATAATCATTTAACTACATGAGAAATATTTCAAACTTGACTGTTTGGGCTATTCTTCTATTCCTTAACAGTGAAATTTCTGTTGTACTTATCCTCCAAAACCTAGCTCAAACAGTAACTTATACATGGAGTCCTCTGTTCCAACTCCAGCTTAAAGTAATTTCTCATACCTCTTATTCTTCTCCAATCCTTTCAGAATGGAGAGGGAGGATGTTGTATTCCCACAGAGCTTAACATAGGCTCCTACATACTGTAAACTGTGACTCCATCTATTGCATAAATAAGTACATGATTTTTAACCTGTCTTTATCTAACATGCATGCAAAAATCAGTGATAAACACTCTCAAGGTAAAAATGTATTTCAATATGCCCTGGATAACAGATATTTAATGCCTGTGTGCCAGTTCTCTGGTAGCTGTATTGTGGGCCTGGACAAGGGTGGACTTCTTCAGTTATCATATTGTACCAATAATGCCCATCAGTCAATAAAGGAAGCTATTACAAAGAAATAGAAATGTATCTACCAGGACCTTCAAGAGGATTTTGAATTGAACTGAGAAATCCTAAAATAAGGAAAATTAAAAAGAATTATTTGTGCAGATATTCATTATTTGCTTGTTTTGCCTTTCTAGGATCCTTTACCCACTTTTTTTCAGAAACCAGAACCCCACCTACTAGTGGAGGACCTTGTTGATGTAGCTTGAGTGGAATGACCTTACCCACAATGCTCCACACATAAAGACATGGTATCCTGAGTTCTCTATTTCCTACCAAAGTATTTCTTTGTGTGTCTCTGTGTGCGTAATGGTATGAGAGTCAGGTAGTAGTAGTCGGGGTGTTCCCTGAGACTTGAAATTAGCATGCTGAGATGACTCTGTACTTATTTGTGAGGTAGAAAGATGATGTAACCTTGTGGCTGACAGAAGCCATTTTTTCTGTCATGTGTAAAAAATCTGAGAAGTCAAAATCAGGGGCCAAAGAGCTAAGTAGATAAGGTAAAGGCAGAGTTCTAAATTCATCATTTAGGTCCCTGGATTTACTTGCTCCTAAGTCTTGTCCACTCCTGTACATCCTGATAAGACAATCTACAAATTCTCTTACCTAAATTAGTTGGGTTTCTATGACCTATAATGGAAGGACACTTGCAGAATTATATAGGAGGTTTAATTACTTTTAAATATTTCTTCTGACACTTTATACTTCCTATCTCCTCTCAGAGGATGTATGGTGGTGAAATCCTTTTAAAAAGGAAATAAATTCTCTAAATTTAATTGTTTAGCCTTTGGTTTTAACACCAAAATGTTCACATAGTGGAAATATTTAATATTGTGAAGATATGCCAAAAATGATCTATACAAATGATTTAAAGTCAGAAGCTTGATCTCATGCTAAAATGAATGGTAAGAAATAAAAAAGCTGAGATGTGATTTTTTTAGCTGAAATTGTTTTTCATCAGTTCTATTCAATTTATATCAGAGAGAAGAAGAAACAGGAACTTATATCTATTGAGTACCTATTCAATCAATCTATTTCATGAAATTTACACCTGTCATATATATATTGTTATCCTAATTAAAAGACTTTTAATAACCCAAATGATTTTTAGCATTCCATTTTTGTCTAACATCACCTAGCTGGTTAGATATAGTAGATTCAAGATTAGAATTCAGTTGGGCCTGACTTCTAAAACCTCCCTCACCACCATCCATGATGTCTTGCAATTGGAATAAATATTGCTTTTATGCTCTGATCCTAACTCTTAGTCAACCTTCTTGTCATCATGGCTTGCTGATTATTGTTTTGGGAGAAAAAACAATTATTTTCTGGGAAGAAGTACATTGCTATTTAGAGAGATGAGATTTGAATTTGGAGACATGGACTCTAGTTTTACCATTTTTTTTTTTCACTGAAAAGCTCTGTGATTATAGAGCTCAGACTTTCTAGATCCTCCTTTCCTTCACCATTAAACAAAAAGCCTGAAGACTGATCATATCTCAAGTTTATTTCACTACTCTCCTCTTGGTAAGTACTTTGCTAGGACACTGTACTTCCCCTAGTAGATATTTTATCCTCATATTATCATTTTATGCTAGATGTAGTGATTCAACTCAGTATTCCCCAAAAACAAGCCCAGAGTCTGGCAAATAGTAGATGATTGATGAAATTTCTTGAATAAATAATTAAGGAACAAAGTTTATTTGCTTTTGTTTAGAAAATACTATATTTTTATTTTTTCAACTGAACATACAAATGATCTTTGAAATTGTAGAACATATCTTTAATTTTGCAGATGAAAAGTAAAAATTGGTTAATAAAAGATTTGAGTACTATAATGTCCTATATTATCAGCATGGATTTTAAAGAAGAGTTTCCTTTAAGTTGAAGCTTAAAACAAGCAAAGAGTTAATTCAAATTTTTAAAATAAGAGATGTGCTTTTAAAGTATAAAATGGTCACTTTAGATGGCCATTGTAATTCAACTTTTGAGGCTTGACAACTGAGCCTGTCTGGTGAACCCTCTGTGTGAATGAAGCCTTCCTAATCGGCTTTTCCTATATTATTTCATCCTGGGGAAGAAAAGCAGTAGCTAAGCATGAAGCAAGCAGGATAACAACAATAACAAAAAAAAAAAAAGAGTCTATGGCCAAAACCACAGAATTACTTCTTTTTTTTCACTTGTTTCTGTGAAGAAGAAACATAATTTTTGTCTTTGGTTGGACATTGGACAATACAAATCACAAGAACATATATTTTTATATACTATTTTTTGGTGTTCTTTGGAATTTGGAACCTAATTAAAAAATATGTGTTTCCTAGCCCTTCTTCTGTGAAAATCCTTGGCAATATAAACAGATGCACTGGTTGGCTTTTTATTCTGACACCAGACTGTCTGAAATAATAGCTCTAAGAAAGTGTGAAGTATTTCATTCCTCAAGCTTTAATTATAAGTACTTAATCTGTTTCTCTTTCCATTGCTAACTATTGTGCTGATCCAGTTTATTTTTCATCTGGCTAAACATGGTACATGTGAGAAGTCTCTCATTTTGAAAAGTTTATTCTGTATGAGAGGACAGAAACAAGCTAAATTTTGAATTATTTTTAGAATCCAGGGAATGTCACTGTAATTTAACAATTAAAATATTAAGTGGTACCTTGGCTGGTGTGGCTCAGTGGATTAAGTGTTGACTTGCAACCACAGGGTATCTGGTTGGATTCCCAGCCTAGGGCACATGCCTGGGTTGTAGGCCAGGGCCCAGTAGGGGCACACTAGAGTTAACCACACATCAATGTTTTTCCCCCTCTCTTTCTTCCTCCCTTCCCTTCTCTAAAAAGAAATGAATAAAATCTTTGAAAATTTAAATAAAATATTAAGTGGTGTTCTTAAAATTTTAGTAATACAGGTTTGTAAGATGAAAGAGTTTGGATTTTGATAAGCAGTTTGAAAAACTGAATATTTCCCATAAAAGTTGACTTTTTTGAAGAATGATCCAGGTTAATAGCTTACTAACTCATCTTGACCTTTAACAGTCAAAGATATTCTGAACTTTTCCATGTCCACCATTTTTTTACACCAACTTGCTGCCATAGTGTTTTTAGGCATGGGATTGACTATGGGGATGTGACTTCTGTAATTAGATGGGACACACCACACATGGCGCATTACCCAAAAAAGTCATCAGTTGCTGGGAGTGGAGACATTTTGAAAAAATAGCTAGGTCTCATCTTCCTGAATATTGTCATATTTTCAATTTTAAAACTTCACTAGGTAGAGATGAGTTTTATTTTCTAAGAGGAAAAATAAATGGAAATTTCACACAAATGGAAATCACTGCTGTAAGTCATGATAAACATAATGAAGAGAGTCTCATACCCTTTCTCCAAGTGGTTTCTAAAATCTTTAGTATATGTGCATTTACACATTGGGATACTTTCACCAATTGTTATGGAGCCTAGTACAAAAGATTTTATATCCACTCTGTAAATATAAGGGAAAGACTAACTATGGCTCAAATGCAATGAGCTTTACATTAGGAATTAATCGTTAAGCTCTTTATTTTTATTATACCTATTTTTGCAGACAGAGAAACTGAAACTCTGATAGTTATTTGCCCAAGTTCACACACTTCATAGACAGTGGAAATGGGCTAAGAATTGAGGTCTGTTTGATTCCAATAACCTCATGCTCAAAAACAAACAAAAATACATTTGTTTAGGGCTTTAACTTTATTACTTAAATCTAGTAGATAACACCGAAAGAAAAAGATTCTTCAGAGTGCAATGAGTGAAGTATCTATCTTAGATATGGGAAAGATCAAAGTAAGGGTAAGAACCAATGACATATATTGCCGTTTTTGACACTTTTATAGGAGTAATAGAAAGGACGGTTGATGAATATGTGTTTCAAGTGGTGAAAGCAGAGGCTGAGGATTTGGGCTTATGGATTATCTTCCTAACTCTCTTTTATGTAATCACTTAATTAATGTCCCCTAAAATCAAGTTATTCATGATAACATCTTATCAGGAATGGAGAAAAAACATAGTGACACTCTGTTGATCTTTTTGCAAAAACACTACTACTATTTTGTCAATTTTTAATTTTTTTCTCCTCAGTAGAAATTTAATTATGTAAAATTAGACTTCTGATCATATGAAATCTCAGTGGCCTTTGGGTTCTATGACCATGCTTTGAGACAATAGCTTGGAAACAACTCTCAGTTGTTTCCTCTTTTTTGTGGATTTTTGTTTGTTTGTTTGTTTGTTTGTGGGGGGGGGGTTGGTCTCATTGCAATCCTTGCCAAAGCTTCTCTCCTTCTCTCCTGCATTAGTAATGCAAAATGAAAGTCATTGTGCCCATTTTATCTGTTAAATGGTTTCCATTTTAACTTGAGAAAAATGTATTGATGTTCATATGTTTGGCATGGAAAATGTGTATATCTAAGAAGATAGCAACTTGTCTGTTGGAATTACAGTGCATTATGTATAATGCTGCTTTTAGTCATGCACGTACATTTTCTGGAATCTTATTGTGTCAGAGATTGGAAAGTTTACACAAGCATTGGTAATCTAATTTTTGTCTGGTGGGTGGCTGTGGAAATATGGAGTATTTGAAAAAGCAAATGTCCTAGCCATCTGTGTCAGGGAGTGGGTTTGGTGGTGGGGGTGTCTAGTCAGGTGGGGGATAAAGCATTCATAAAAAAAAGAGGTTTTATAAATATTGCCCCAGGCCTAAACTAAATATTAATTTTTTTAAAGAGCAGAAAGATGTAATAGTTATTGTGACATTTTTTAGCACATTTCTTGTTATTCTTTTTAGGAATTCTAATTGTAAGTTTAAGGAATCTGTTTTATCATTCTTCTATCTCTTAATGATAATCCTTCTCTAGACTATTGTTTCCTGTCTTTTGTCTTCTGCAGACATGAGTCTTTGGCTCATGAACATCTTGTTAAGGTCTGTTGAGGATTAGAGGCCATGACATTATTTTTCTTGTTGAGTCTTTTTATTGGGGATTTTTCCAGTTGGTTTATTTTGGAGGTCTTTGAAATGTCTTCTCCAAGCAATGATTTCATTTTTCCTTGCCCTCCTCAAACTTGGGGTTGTATTTTGCTCTACTCTTCCTGGAGTCCAGGTAATAAATGACGTTATTTAATGAGCAAATATGGAATTCTATATCCAGCAACATCCTGCTCTGTCTCTCAGATTTGCTTAAATCTTACTGCACTGCCACTGAGCTCTGATTCAGTTTTGTTTTTTAGTTTTAAGTATATGTCAGCCATCCATTTAAAGCAGGGTTTCTTAACTTCAGCATTGTTGTCATTGGGTTGGGTACATCCTTGTTGAGGGGCTGTCCTGTATGTTGTGGTTGTGCAGCACTGTCCTCTGTTCACCAGAAAGCAATAGCACCTCCCTTCAAAGTCTCTAGATATCCCGAATGCCCCCTGAGTGGGGGGGTGGGGGGGGTGAAATCAGCTCATCTGAGAATCACTGATCAAAAGCAAACTGGAAAGGCAAGGCTGGCATGATGTAAAGAAATTTCCATAAAAAGCACTAGATTCAAGCAATACAGTGACAATGCTGGGAGAGCTTTGTGTCTTGGACGACATGTGGAAGTACTGTATCCCACATCCCTGTAGAAAAAACTGTCATAATCGTCTATAGTTTCTTAGACTGAGTAACAGAGGAGGTAAGGGTCACCTTTTTACTGCTTTGCTTCTGATCTGCTAATTATCTGCTCACACTGTGATGCCTTTTATCTCCCCTCTATGCAACTTGGCTCACATAAGGAAGATTCTAATTCTTTTCAGATTTTCTACCTTAACTATTTTTCTACCCTAACCTCCCTGCTCTTCTGTTTCTCCCATTGGTTTTCTTTGGCTCAAATGGGAACATGGTGCCCATTTATTTTTTTAATCTGCTTCACCACCTAATAGTACATTCTCTTCTGAGGCCAAATATTAACAGGATGCTTTCTCCTCTGTAATACACTTCAGTAAAGAACTGATGCTTACCCTGATAAGAATCCTCTGTCCCAACTAAAAGCATGCATGCCACTACCCACTGCAGTGTAGGCTTTTTCATTTTTAACTTTTTCTAAATGCCCCTTTAAAAGCTAGTCACATCTATTATACTTAATGGCAAAATTACAGGCCTATCAAAAGGGCATCTATTTGCTCCTAAAATAAGGATTAAGATAACATGCAAATGAATGAACTAATCAAATGCATCTGATGATAACAACAAAATTAATTTTTATTTTTTAAATGCTATGAAAGCACAGAGATATGCTAACAAATCTGTTTGATCAATATATGGGATGTGAAAAGAAGAGGAGAGAAAACTAATGAATAAAATGAAACTGACACAAACAGGCTGACAGCCAGCTGTAAGTCTCTTTAGGGAAAATGCAATTAACATAGAATAATAGAATCAAATTTGATGGTTAGAAATGCATTTTTATTAAGAATTACAGGCTGAGTCATTACGCTCTTATGAATATTATGGTACCTATATTTTGTGCATGTATGGGCATGCATATATAAATACATATGCATATGTCTCTGTACATATATATCCATGCCTCACTCACATGCCTATTTGCTCTGGTTAAAATTAGGGTAGAAAAATTGATTTCTTGAATCATGTGCTTTAAAAAGAAAATTCATTCATAAACTGTCTCCACGACTATAAATTTTGAATATTCTCACAAACTACATATATAAAAATCATGTTATTTATCAGGTGCTATTAGACATGAAGTCAGTGAGCCCTGGTCCCAGAACTTCTTGTCCTTTGGGGATTCAAAATTGCGATCAGGGATTTACAGATTTCATTTTGAAGAGAAGTCATTACTAGAAACCTAAGCTCATTTCCTCTTCTCTAATAGCTATTTTAAATCATTCATTTAGAAAATACATTAACTATTTAAGGTGCTAGCCATGCGTTTCTCTTGGCATCAAGTCTGTAGTTTTTAAAGAGGCTTTTTTTTTTCTAAAATTATTTCAAAAGGAGATGAGAATTAGAAAAAAAGACCAAATGATGTTTTGGTGATATAAAATTACTTTTTGGATAGCATTTTCCTCTCTCGTTGCCTAAGATGAAATTATTTAAAATTTTCACAAAAATGTTAGAATATTAATAAACTCTTTTAATGTCATAAAAATAAAAAAGTGAGACCCTTGCAACGTTACAAACTGGACTTTGAATATGATTAAGAAATGGCATATGGTCAATGTCCTCTTTAAATAAATTAGTTAATAATTTAAATAGACAACAGTTGTAATTCTGTACTACTTACTTAATATTGATGCCAACCTTAACTAGTAATTGGGCAATAAAGGGAAAAAAGATTACAGTGAAAAATAAGTAATTTCTACAGAGAATTCAGAATATGGAGTCTTGCATAACGCTGCAAAGTGCTATACGCACACACACACATATTTCAAATGCAAACTAAAGCTTCTTGGTTATGCAATTGCTATTCTTTAAAAGGACATCATGAAGGTTGACAATTTAAAACGTATTCTTCCTGTCAGCATCTGATTTTTTTTAAATGTCTACTTATGGTGTTAAAAACAATCTCCGCAGAAGAGGGCTGCCATTGCCAATTTAGGACACTGGCTTTGTTATTAGCGTAGGCATGTTGGATCATCCTTTTGCTCTTCCTGCCTGCTCCATTCTTTTGATATGACAGGGAACTGAAATTGACAACAGCCTACATTTTATAACAATAACTTGCATTGTTAAATATATATGTGTAGATAGAGAGATAGAGAATTCTTTTATTCCCCAAAGATATCAAAGTTCACACACACCATCAGAAAAAAAACCCCACAGAAATATGCAGATGCTTCTGGGGTGAACCATGCCAGTTACTTAAAAGCATAAAGTATTGACAGCCTCAAGATTCTCAAGCAGTTCAGTCATTTTTAATTTTTGATATTTTTACCCCTTTGGAAAATTTGTTTTCTTCAGGAAGAAGAAAGAAAAAGGTCATATTTTATTACTTGTTTGATAAACCAGAAACAGTTTGGGAAAGTAAGCGGGGAACATGATTGTCTAAGTCTATGTGCTTGAAAATCAGTGCTTTTGAACACAAGGCAGAGCAGGCTGCTTTGTTCCTCTACTGTATCCATTAAAACCACATCCAGTGGGGTCTGTGGAAGTCCAATGATGGGATGGGCACTACTATAAAGAGGATTATCAGATTTAGCAAATAAAAATACAGGATGCTCGGTTAAATTTGAATTTCAGATAAACAATGCATAAGTTTTAGTATGATTATGTGGAAACACTTTTAATACCAAAAATTATGCATAACTTATCTGAAATTTAAATTTAATTGGGCATCTGTGTTTAATCTGTCAATCCTAATAGAAAAGCAAGGCTTTGTATACTCTTTAGAAAATAAATTATAATTGGGATGTAGAAAGTCTTTAGAGAAAAACAATAGAACTTTAATTTTTTATTATCCTTAAAACAACTTTATCATCTTAAAAATTTGTTAATCTTTTTTCTTTCTCAAAAAATAGTAATTTATAATATTATATTTAAACATGACTCTTTCCTCAATAATTCATGATTATTGGTCCTTAACAGAATATTCTTAAACAATGTAAAACTCAGTTCATATCATACTATTTGGTGGGTGTCCGTCTGTCTTCCTGACTACCCTTGAAGGACAGGGAATTTTTTTAAGTTTATTTTCCTGAGTGCCAGATATGGTGCCAAGCAGATAGCAGGAGCTCAATTTATGTTGCTTGAATGGATTTGTTCTCTGACCATTAAATTAAATATTTTCTCTCTATTCTTCTAACTTTTTGTCATTTTGCTTCATTTTCAGACATAATGATAATGTTTCCTCTAGTTTCATTTTTATTTCAATATATTCTTCAGCACATACAGGGTAAAATTTTATTTTTATTTTTTTTACAATGAGATACCTTTTTTAATTTAGCAGATTTGCCATACACAAAAAAAATTATACAGTTAACAACAGTGATAACATCCTTCAATGGCAAGCCTATGGGAAAGTAAACACTATGTTCTCCTATTGGTGGGAATATAAATTATATAACTTTTTTGAAAGAGCAATTAACTAGAATCTATATAAATTTAAAGTGTACATACCTACTAAAGAATCTATGGACAAAGCCAAAAGGGGGTAGGATTGAGGGTGGGAAGTAAGGGTGGGTAGCATAGGGGAAAATGGTGGCAGGAAAATGGAGACAATAAAAAAAATAGAAAAAAAGAAAAATGCAAAAATATTAAGTTTTATCTATCTATACACCCTTATCATTGTCCCAAAGATCAAAGCATAGAACATTTCCAGAACCCCCTTTCGGAGTCCCTCCACAGTCAATAACAATTTCCCCCTTTCCTGCCCCAGATATTAATTCTGCAGTTATTGAACTTCATATAAGTTGAATTATATAGTATTTAATTTTAAAAATCATAAATCTAAATGTAAGAGGTAAAACTCTTTAAGTCTGGAAGAAAACATAGGAAAAATATCTTTGTGACCCTGGGAAATTTCATACCATAAGCCATTAGGTGTAGACAGTATTTTTCTGGCAGCATTTCTAATAAGGATGGGACTAGATTATGTCTGGATGGTTGAGGATGACTCTCCTCAAAATGAGAAGAATTAGTGAAATATTTTTCTTTAAGCCGACCAAAAAAGTTATAAAATCATTTAATTTAATATATTTAACTGTACTCTCAAGCCCTTCACATGTATTCATTTTTGTCTTTAAATTTTTTCAATTATAGTTAGCATTTAATATTACTTTATATTAGTTTCAGATATATAGCATGGTGGTTATACATTTACATAATTTATGGAGTCATCTCCTCGATAAGTCTGGCACTCTCCTGGCACCATATATAGTCATTACAGTATTAATGACTATATTCCCTATGCTGTACTATATATCCTCCATTTTATAACTACCACTTTGTCCTTTTTAATCCCTTCACCTTTTTCATACAGCCCTCTGACTGACCCCCATAGTAATCATCAGTTTGTTGTTCTCTTTATCTGTGAATTGGTTTCTGATTTATTTATTCATCTCTTTTATTGTTTAGATTACACATATAAGTGAAATCATATGGCATTTGTCTTTCTCTGTCTGATTTATTTCACTTAGATGAATATCTTCTAAGTCTATCCATGTTGTTGCACATTGTAAGAGTTCGTTCTTTTTTATGGCTGAGTAATATTCCATTGTATGCATGTACCATATCTTTATTCAATTGTCCATTGATAAATACTTAGGCTGTTTCTGTATCCTGGCTATTGTAAATATTGCTGGTTTCATGGGTACTTGAAAAAATGTGTATTATGCTGATTGGGGGTGAAATTATTTAAAAATATCAATGATTTCTATCTGGTTTAATGTGTCATTTAACACCACTGTTTCCTCGCTGGTTTTCTGTCTGGAAGATCCATCAAATGATGTTAAAGTCCTCTACTGAGACCATATTACTGCCAATTTCTCCCTTTATGTCTATCAATATTTGCTTTTTATATTTACATGCTCTTATGTGGAGTGCATAAACATTTACAAGGATTATATTCTCTTTTTCCCTCTAAAATAGTATTTTTATTTAAAGATTTGGTTTTTATATTTTCTTTTTTAAAATATATTTTATTGGCTCTGGCTGCTATAGCTCAGTGGATTGAGGCAGGCCTGTGAACCAAAGGATCGTGGTTCAATTCCCAGTCAGGGCACATGCCTGGGTTTGCAGGCCAGTTCCCAGCAGGGGACCCATGAGAGGCAACCATACATTGATATTTCTCTCCCTCTCTCCTTTCCTTCCCCTCAAAGATAAATAAATAAAAATTTTAAAAATGCTAAAAACTTATTAAAATATATTTCATTGATTATGTTATTGCATTTGTCCCAATTTTCCCCATTTAGCCCTTTCCACTCCATACTCCCATTCTCTCCAACAATATCCCTTGCTTAGTTCATGTCCATGGGTCATCCATATAAGTTATTTGGCTATGCCATTTCCTATACTGTTCTTAACATCTCCTTGTGTATTTTGTACCTACCAGTTTGTATTTCTTTTACAAATTTTTTTCATTGGTCAATTACAGTTGTCCTCACTTTTAACCCATTGCTCTCCCTTTCCCTGTCCACCCTCCTCTCTCATATTGAATCCTCCCCATTCCCATTGTCCTTGTCCATGGGTCTTTTATACATGTTCATCGACTAATCTTTGCACCTTTCCCCTCACTCTCCCCTTCACTCTTCCAGCTCATAACCCTCCAAATGATATCCATATATCCTCTTTTATAACTATCCCTTTATCATTATAAAATACCCTTCTGTTTCTTTAGTTATAGCCTTTGTTTTAAAGTCTCTTTTGCTCCAGGTTTTTTTCCATTTGCATGAAATATCTTTTTCTTTCTTGTAGTCTATGTTGGTCTTTGGATCTGAAGTAGGTCTCTTGTAGACAGCATATGTGTGGCTCTTGTTTTCTTACCCTCAACAGCCCTATGTCTTTTGATTGGAGCATTAAATTTATTTACATGTAATGTGGTTATTGATAGGTATGCAGTTATTGTCATTTTATTATTCATGTTTATGTTCTTTCATTTTTTCCTTCTTAACAAAATCCCTTTAACATTCCTTGTAATACTGTTTTGTGTAAACTCTTTTAGCTTTTCCTTGTCTGGAAACATCTTTAACTCTCCTTAATTTAAATGATACCTTTATTGTGTACAGTAGTCTTGGTTGTAGGACCTTGCTTTTTATCTGAGTATTTCATGTCAATCCCTTCTGATCTGCAAATCTTCTGTTGAGAAATCATCTGAGAGTCTTATGGGAACTCCCTAGTAAGGAAGTAACTGTCTTTTCTTGCTACTTTTAAGATTCTTTCTTTATCTTTAATCTTTGGCATTTTAATTATGATGTGTCTTGGTGTGGGTATCTTTGGGTTTATCTTATTCAGAATTCTATGATTCCTGAATTTGTATCTCATTTGCCAGCTCAGGAGAGTTTTTGTCATCATTTTTTCAAATAGGTTCTCAATCCCTTGCTCTCTCTCTTCTTCTTCTGGTACACCTATGATGTAGACATTATTATGCTTGATGTTGTCCCAGAGGTTCATTAAAGTATTCTCATTTTTAAAAATTCTTTTTCTTTTTGCTACTTCAGTTATGTAGTATCTGCTACCTTGCTTTCCAAATCTCTGATTCAATCCTCTCTTTCATTTAATCTGTTACTGATTCCTTCTACTGTATTCTTCATATAAGTTATTATATTCTTCATTTCTGACTGATTTTTTGTTTCATTTCTATGTCCCTTTTAATGCTTATATATTGGCTGAAGTTTTTACTAAGTTTCTTGAACATCTATATAACCAGAGTTTTGAATTCTGCATCTGATAGCTTGCCTTTATTTCCTTTCATTCTTTTTCTAGAGTTTTTTTTTTGTTTGTTTGTTTTTTTCCCATTTGGAACATGTTTCTTTTTCTCCTTATTTAGGCTGCCTCTCTGTGTTTGGTTCTGTGTATTAGATACCTCTTCTATATCTCTCAGTCTTGGCAAAGTGGCCTTATGTAGCAGGTGTATTTGGGGGCCCAGTGGTGTCGTCTCCTTGATTTTGTGAGCCAGATGCTCCAAGAGTGTCCCTCATGTGGGTTTTGTATGCCCTTCTGTTGTAGTTGAGCCTTTATTGCTGTTGGCACATCAGTGAGATGGGATTGTCCCTGAAACTACTGGTTGGGAGGACAGACTATCACCATATTTTATGACCTGCTGTGCAGAGCCTAACTGCACAGAGTTGGATTTGTTCCAATGGGCTCTAGTGCCTGCTGAGACAGCGTTTTGGGTATACCACTTGTGAAGCTAATCAGATGGTGCTCTGTTGTGGTATGAAGCAGGCTGCTGGGTGCATTGTTCTGGATTCTCCTGGGAAGGGCTCCAGTGTAGGCCTAGGTCAGCAGTTGAGTATGATTAGCCCTGGGCTACCTGGTAGGAGCTACAAAGTGATCCAAAGTTGGTAGCTGCTTGAGCTGGTCCTGGAGGTATGTGGGGGTGGCCATGCTATGAACTGAGCCAGGCTGCCAACACTACTAGGCCTAGATCTGTTCAGCAAAAGGGTACATTGAGGTCTGCTGCTGGCCACCTTTAAGGCTCAGTCACTGCAAGATCCTTAGGCAGTACTTGAGTTTGGTAAGGTGGGAGTCTCAGGGAGTCACCTGAGTGATGAGGTGAGTCATGTTTACCAGGTTAATCAAGATTCAAATTTGGTAGTGTGGGGGCAGGGATCAACATATGGATAATGGTGGCTGTCCCTCCAGCCCATGCCCTGGATCCACACAATCCAGTTTCTCCCTGTATGTCTCTGGTGTCTTTCTGCTCCAGCTGCTGTTTTTCTACTAGAGCCCAGGGTGAGTGCCCATGAGTGAGTGAGTCTGCACATTAGCTCTTTAAGAGGATGCCTGTGTTTCCAGCAGCCCTCTGTCTCACCCAGATATACAAGATCCTTGCTGATTTCACAGCCAGATATTATGGGGGGTCTCTTCTCTCTGGCACTAGTGCTCTGGGCCAGGGCACCCAGTGTGGGGCTGTGACCACTTGCTCCTCAGAGGGGACCTCTGCCAGCCAAGATATTCCTCCATATTCTCAAGTACAAAATGTGGATGAGGGGCCAGCTCACTTTCCACCTCTGCTTCTCCTACCAGTCTTGTAGCTTCTTCTGTAAATTTTTAGTTATAGGACTACTGTTCAGCTAGTGTTCAGGCTATCCAGGTAGATTGCTCTAAAATTTAGTTGTAATTTTAATGTAGCCATGAGAGGAGGTAAGCAGAGCATTTACATAATCCACCACTGTTTAATGTGTATTATGTATTATATGAATGAGTTAAGAATTTTCTTGAGAGGTTCTTTAAACTTATATAATTTTCCCCTGGCTGAGTGGTTTAGTTGGTTGGAGTATCATCCTATACAACAAAAGTTTGCAGGTTTGATCCCTGCTCAGGGCACATACCTAGGCTGTGAGTTTAACTCTCTCACTCTTTCACTTCCTCCCCTCCCTAAAATGAAGAAATGTATCCTTGAGTGAGACTAAATAGTATCTATATCTATATCTATATCATCTATATCTATCTATTTAGATCTATCTATCTATATCATCTATCTATCTGAATCATCTATATCTATCTATATATAAAATCTTAGGTATTATACACCAACTTTTGAACTATAGACCCAAACTGAAACTCCATTGTGTTAGAATTTTAATATATAATGTTATATGTTTTTTAAAACTCAGAGTTTTATGACTCTTTAATAGCAAGTGGTATGACTTTTTATCTCCATCATCATCATTGGTTTTATTTCTATCAAATACATACTGTGGGCATTTTCTAAGAAAATACAAAGCAAGATGGGTGTGGGGTGAAAGTAATAAGAAGCAGAGTGATGTAAAGCCTCAAGGGAGATTTAATGTTACAGACCACAAAATGGGATTATGCTATTCAAGAAAACAGTAATCAGAAGTATTCACCAAGTACAAAAATAGCATAAAATTATTTTCTAAGTGTAAGTTTCTGTTTCTGTGGAAAAGAGGTGGTTACTGTTATTTTAGATCATATTGTACATTGCCTAACAAATGAAGTAAAATTTTCAGTTAATATGATCAAAATACAAGTCTAAGCAAGTCAATTTAATTAATCTCTTATTATTTGGAGGTTAAGAAAATAAGTGGTAAAGGAGATGGGCTAACATTTATGGAGCACCTAATATATCCAGGTACTATGCCAGTCAATGGGAATACTAAAACATAATCTGTGCTGTTAGGTCTGTGACTCTCTGACTCATGATCTAATAAAAGAGACTCACAAGGAAATAAATCATTGCAATGCATTATAATTAGGTGCCATGAAGACATAGTACATTGTACTGACAGTCCTATGTAAAATGTTATCAATCTTCTAAAGAGATTTCAGGAATGTCTTCACTAAGTATATAATACTTTAGTGGAGTTCTGAAGGAGTTTACCAACTGAGCAAAAAAAAGCATTTTATGTAGATAGTATAAGAATTGCCAAAATGTTGAATCATGAAGCAGTTTTAGAAGTAGACTTATTTGACTAGTAAGGTTCAGGGTAAGAGGAATTACAGGAAATGAAACTTGATATTTATGGGTAGCTCAGAAATTGGAGGCCTCATATGTCATAAGGGCAGAATTTAAGGGAGAAAAATACTTGGGCAAATTTAAAAATAGAGTGCTAGCAGTAGATTAGAAGACCAAGATTAGGTTAGATGAACATTGTTGGGCTCTTGCAATCAAGTAAGAGTTAATGAAGCCTTGAACAAAATATCAATTTATAATCAGAGGTGGACAGGATGAAACAGATTCAAGAATTAGTAAACCAAACAACTTAACAGCTAAATATACTGGGGAGTGGTATACTAAATCTGGTTAGTATACAACAGGATAGTGTTGAGTAGCTTCCATATACGATATGTTTGCTGATGGAGACTTTTATGACTCAGATGTAAAGAAACCAAGAAAGAAGTAAAGTGACCGTGTTGACAGTAAATCTACTTCCAAGGAAATGGGCTAAGAAGATTTACATACATCATTTCAATTGACAACTTTACCACCATTTTTTCCTTAGGAAATTTTATCCCATTTGACTAAAAAGAAATTGAAACTTAGAGATATTAGATGTTACATAAGTTCACAGAGCTAGGAATGATGGTATAATGGTCCCCTGTGAAGTCCATTTAACCACAAAGTTCCTGATCATTCTTTTCTTTTTTTAATTAGATAATTTTTATTGCTATTCTATTACAATTGTCCCAATTCCTCCCCCTTTGCCCTCCTCTGCCCATCCCACCCCCCTGCTCCCACAGTCAATTCCAACACTCTTGTCTATGTCTGCGAGTCATTCACACATGTTTTTTGTCTAGTCCCTTTCCCTTCTTTGTTTAAATTGTATAGCCTCAAGTCGACTTCAGATTGATATGGGTGTTGGACCATGATAAACAAGAATTTAGTTCCACTTTAAGCACTCTATCCAAGGGTATGAAATAGGTTTCAACAGCTTTTTCTCTTGAATATTTCCTAACAAGTTTGAGAGGACAGAAGTAGATTTGTTAATTCATTCACTAAAAATTTGTTTAATGACTTCTTTCTTACTTTGGTCATAATTTTGAACTATATCAGGCTTTAGTGTCTAAGGAAAGGAGCTTATCAGGCTGTGCATGTATAAACATTGGTATAGATACCATTAGGATAAAATGAGCAGATATCCCCATTGTTATGATGATCATGTCCCAGAAGAAAAAAAGAGCAAAAAATAATTTCCCTTTTCCCCTCATATCTTTCTTTTTTTCAAAAAAATCATCCATTCTCCTTTTTCCCTCCTGTCTGCACTTGTAGGACTAGGTGAACTGCAGGTGTCCCTGCTACGAAATGGAAAGTAAAGCCATGTTTTTGGCTATGGAAGAGCTGCCTCCATCAGCAAGCATATCATATATGGCAGCTACTCAACACTATCCTGTTGTATACTAACCAGATTTAGTATGCCACTCCCCAGTATATTTAGCTGTTAAATTCTTTGGTTCATTAATTCTTGAATCTGTTTCATTCTGTCCACCTCTGATTATAAATTGATATTTTGTTCAAGGCTCCATTAACTCTTCATTAACACCAGCACAAGGAGAGTCGTTCTCTGTTTATTTCACCCTTCTCTTCTCTGGAGGTTGATGAGCCACTAGTATGGCATGAAGCTCATTTGCTTTTTACTGTATTTATTTTGTTAAGATTAGAGTTGCTAAGATACAGTAGTTATTTCAAATTGTAACCATTGATCCAATGATCATAAAATAAAAACTAAAATTTCTTTATGTGCTAAATCTAACAAAAACATTCTTGAGGGGGCAAGAGAGTTTTCTGGCAAAAACAAACAAACAAACAAACAAAAACAATGCACCAAGTGGCCTATTTTCTAGCATATGATTAGATCCCCTAGTCCAGCTGATGTTAAGCTATTTTGGTTGAAAATCAAGAGAGAGTTTCTGGCTTTGAGTTGTTTATTAAATGATTGTTTTTAAACAAAGGGAGTGGTCAGGATTTTATACTGTGCAAATTTTATATCCTCTCCTCTACTTAGTGATTTAAGCCAAGGGATTTCTTTTTCAATTTGTTGTTGTTATTTTTTGTCAGTGCAATAAATATTTTGAGGAATTTGGTATTTTAATGCTTTCATGCAACGTCTTGAGTTGGACCTCTTGAGTGTTTTATCTTGTGTAGCTAAAGCCATAATCTCACTCATTCTATGTATTAGTTCTACTCTTAGTACATAATTTGTAAGTCACTTGTAACTTTATTATTGTCAATGGTGTTTTTTAGGTAATTGAGAAAAGGCCACATCTTATGTTTCAGATTTTGTTAGTGACAAGAAAACATTCTGTATTTTTCTTCATAATGAATCATTTTTTTTTAAACTTAGAATGTTTCCAACCAAATATCAATCAATTCCAAGACAGTCCTTTGAGCTTGTAGGTAAATATTTCAACTAATACCTAAAAGAAAAGTCATTAAACCATGTAGGTGGAAAAACAATCTCTGAGCAGCCAGTTTGGCAAAGGTTTGTTCTGTGAATGTGTGTAATTTGAAATTACTGTGTGTTTTTATTTCACAAAAATTCCAGCTTCCCCAAAACACTTGAAATACTAATATCTAGAGTTTCCACTGGCAATCCTTTGTTTGTCCTGGAAGAATGTTGCAATTTGGGGCCAAGAAAATATTTTGTTCCCTTTGGATTTATAGACATAAACATATGTATTTCTTCTTCAGCACACAGTCCTTTTTAGGTGAAGCCAGGTTTAGTGGGCAATTTGTCAAATAATAAGAAAGCTTTATCAAAACTGTACAGCATGTTTGCCTGAAAATGTGAACTTTGATAAAATTTCATCTATTTAAAGAAAAACTCTAAAATAATGATATGTACCAATGTGATTTCATTAAAAGTAATATTTTGTGAAATCACCAATTAAATATCTTTCCAGAGAGACTTAGAGAATATTCTGTACACTATTGAATTGTTTTCATTAATTCAAACTTGTAATACCCAGGGGAGCCTTATTCAACAACAAGCCTGTGGTTAATTGTAATTCCATTAGAAAAATTGCAAAAAGGTTGTTTCTGCCCACATCTTCAGAGACAGAATGACTCCTCAGGTTCTGTGGTTATTGCTGTCTCAAGCTTTTGAGATGCCAGTGCTTTGTAGTTTCAATTCTAACATCCAAGTTCTAAGAACTTCATGTCCAGAAGGTAAAGTGCTTTACCACAGTCTTTAGTCTTCATATTTTATGTTGTGAGTTCATCTTTGCCTTAAAGGGAACCATCTGAATTTTGTACCTGACTATACTAAAGTCTGCATACTGAAATCTAAGACTATAAATAAAATGGGCCTCTGTCTACTTACATGTAATAGTGGGTGTATAACAAATTGACTTATTGCTCTAAAACTTTCACTACCCTAATGCATTCACTGTGGAAAACAGTATGGAATTTTCTCAAAAAACTAAAAATGAAACTTCCTTTTGACCTGGCAATTCCACTGCTGGGATTATACCCTAAGAATCCTGAAACACCCATTCAAAAGAACCTATGCACCCCAATGTTCATAACAGTACAATTTACCATAGCCAAGTGCTGGAAGGAACCTAAGTGCCCATCAATAAATGGATGGATCAAAAAATATGGTACATTTACACAATGGAATACTATGCAGCAGAAAGAAAGAAGGAACTTCTACCCTTCACAGAGCATGGATGGACCTGGAGAGCATTATGCTAAGTGAAGTAAGCCAGGTGGTAAAAGACAAATATGATATGATCTCTGTTGGGAACCACTCTGTCTGATTTCAGGAGTTGTGACTGCCCCCCATGGCTAAGGCTGAGTGAGCAACCTTTGGACTGTGAGCGACTAAAGACAAAGCTTATCTCCCTGGCAGGAGCACTGTTTCTGCTTTATCCATCTCTGGCCCCGCCATGCTTGGTCAGTTAGTAAATGATGGGTAAGACCCCCCAGAGTGGGGGCAACCAAGCCATACACAACCACTTGGGAGGTCCAAAAGGAAGGATTGGGGGGCTGCAGCAAAGAGGGGTGATGAACCCTTGCTCCCTGGCTATTCTGACATAGCCTGAGTCCCCATTTCTGTCTGGGAGAAATGCTTCCTGGTTCTAATCCACTTAGGCCTTAGGCCTGAAAGTATGACAGGGGGGTGGTACAGCCCTCTGCTGGCTAGAGCGGGTTCCAGGGTGATCAGGCATAAGAAAAAGTTCTTAAAATCCTGTGAAGCCTGCTTTACTAAGAGTGCTTTCTTTCATATGATAAGGGTTTGAGCAGGAAATGAGTCTGTATCCCAAAGTTTTTATAACCCCCTTACCTGACAGACACTGACTCAGACTGAGCTCTCAGATTTCTTTGAAATGTTATCTACTGTTCGATCTTGCTGCCTGACATGGATTGATGACCTTTACCTGCATTCCTATGTGTTACAAACCTAATAAAAAGCAATTGAGGAAGGGGCTCTTGGTCCTTCTCCTTTGAGAGATTGACCACCTCTCCTCCCCAAGAAGACCATGTCTTGGTAGTTTTATTTTCATCCAGAGCAGAGGGGGGGGACTTACATACAAAGTTTCCCCCACAGATCTCACCTATAAGTGGAACCTAATCACAAAAACAAACAAGCAAGCAAAATACAACCAAAGATATTGAAACAAAGGACAAACTGACAGTAACCAGAGAGGAGAGGTAGAGGTATCATAGGGGATATGAGAGGAAGGGCCATCAAGGAACATGTATAAAGGCTACATGGACAAATCCAAATGGGGTAGGTTTGAGGGTGGGAGTCAGGGATGGGTAGGTTGGGGTAGCATGGTGAAATGAAAATGGAGACAACTGTACTTGAACAACAGCAAAAATAAATAAATAGAATAATTTGTAAAGGAAGGACAGACAGAAGAATCAGCTTCAGCACAACCTGTCTGGTAAGGAGTGTGGTAGATACTCAACAGGCTATCTGGGTGCCAACAGGCAGCAGTACCTGAGAGATAATTAAGTGGCTGGTCAGATGCCTCTGAGATGAATGGGGTCTAAATCCTAAGCTAGGATTCCCAGCCTAGCAAACGGAGTCCAGAAAGTACACAGTTAACAACCAGAAGCAAAAAGTGGCAGGGCTCCAGAGACAGGCGGCTGGAGTTTCAAGAGCCGTTGAAAGGGACAACACACAGATTTTCATTTGGGGCCACTTGCCCTGTGCTCTGTCAAAGGTGGGGGCAAAGTGGGCTGGTGACACCAGAGGAGGGACTAAGGACTGAAGCTTGGAGGAGAGAACAGAGAGAAGACGCTGGGGTCCCAGTGCTGAGTCATCCTCCAGATGCTCATTCCCCAACATGCTCAGGAAGACCACTCCTTTCCAAGCAGCAGTAGCCTGAGGGGAAACAATAGCCCCCACCCCAGGAGGGTATCTGCCCTGGCCCTGGCCCTGTGAAGCTTAAGCCTGGCTGCTGAGTGCGGAGTGACCATATTAACAACCTAAGGAGATAACCAGAGACAATAGATCCCTGGCAAAGGCCGGCAGAGTGGACTAGAGAGATGAGTGACTGGGAATGGAGGCTTTGGAAAGAGAATTGAGAGAGTAGCCACTGGGATCCTGGTGCTTAGCCAACCCCTCTACACAGCAACCATCTTGCTCAGGCAGACCACTCCCCTCTGAGCAGCAGCAGCCTGAGCGGAAAAAAATAGCCCTGACCTCAGGAGGATTTGGCCTTGCCCTAAGGTGCTTAAACCTGACTGCTGAGTGCAGAGTGACCAGATTAACTGTTGAAGGAGACAGCCAGGGTCTGCAGATCCCTGGAAGTATCCAACAGGCTGCCTACTGTCAGATGGGATCAACATCTGACATCACTAGAGACAGATCCAGAAAGAAAAATACAGTGGTAAACACTAGAGGCTACTGAGAAGAAAGCCACTGTGGTCTTCATTATTTGAGATTATTTTCTTTCCTGTGTAGCTTTTTAATATTCATTTCCTGTCCAACAAGTTTGTACATAGTAAGTCGCTAGATTTTATACTATCGTGTATTTCAATTCACACATTTTGCCCCTCCCCCTTCTTAGCCCATTTTACCTTCCTCTTTCCTCATATTATTTTCATTTCAATTTTTGTTTTCTCTCTGGCTACAACTTGGTTGCATTCTACACTCTTACTATTTCTTCCCCATCTGGATACACAAAACCAATTTTCTTCTCAAGGGTCATTTCACATGCTTTTGCCCTACCCTTAAAGTACCTGCATTTTCTCTCCATCTTTAGCAATCTTTGCTAGTTGGTTGTAATAGGATAGTTGTTGCATTTATTTTTTCAATATTATCTCTAGAGCTTCACTATTTCTGTATTTCAAATATCAAATTTTATTGGTCCCCTTTCCTACTCCTTTTTTCATTTCAAATTTTAATTCTGCCATGTTAGCCTGTTGTTTTTCTTTTTCTTTTTTGTCTTTTTTTCTCTGTTTCATCCTGCCATTTTACTTTTCTTTATTCTCCTTTCTGTTTTCTCTTTCCTTTTTCCTTACATCCCAGATTTTAATTTTTCCTTCGCTTAGCCTGGCTTTTGTTCATCACTCTTAGTATTCCTTCTTCTGTTATTATTTCAAAATCACTTCCCATTTCTCTAAAAATCCCTTAGACTTTTCCTTGTTTCTTTTTTCCCTCTTATTCCCATACCACCTATATTCATTTTAGCTGTCTTGTTGACAGTACCATGGTGGATCTTTCTCTCCAATATGGCTCCTATATTTTTATTAATTATTTACTATTTCTCCTTCCTTTTTCATTCTTTCTCTCACTTTTTTATATTATTCTAGTTTCTGTTTAAACCTAATATTATAAGCTGCCTTTCTCATATTCCATTACACATTGTTCATTCTCCTTTTTATTAATGAGGTAAATTTTACCTTTTCTCTTTCCATTGCTCCAACTCCCAACTCTTGTTAGTGCTCCTACCATGACCCTCTCAAAGTCATTTTTGTCATTTTTATCTCTCTTTTCTTATAATAGTCTTAATCTCATTACACACTTATTAATATGAGTTCATTTGGTGTTTATAGTGGGACTGTGGGGGAGAGTTGTATTTGTGGGTGTGGGTTTGTTCCCTGGGCTTTGCGGTTTTGTTCTGGCAGGACCTGCACAACAGCACATAAGATGTGGTGGGCAGAGTGACCTTTAGTCAAGTAGCTGGAAGGAAGGACCCACCAAACAAAGACCCAACAACAATCAAAATCCAATTACATCCAGAGAATCAGCATAAAAGACATAAAGGGCATCCCAAGAGTATCAAGTACAGGTGATCAAAGACACTGAACCATTGAACCTCACAGCCCTCCCACTATAGAAGTTCAGGCCACAAAGTCAGAAAGTTGAAACAGATCCACTTAAGAAGCAGAAGCAAATAAGAAGAGTCCCACAGATAATGGAAAGACAAAGGAAAAAAAATCAAACAGAAAGGAGGAATACTCAGAAAGAATGCTAAATAAAATAGAGGCAAGTCAACTATCAGATATGGAGTTCCAAATAATGGTTATAAGGAAGAACAATGAGCTCAGTGTGAATTACAAAAAAACTACAGAAAAACTATGAGAAACCTACTGCAAATTATATCAGCATGGACATAGAAACAATCAATAAGGACCAAGAGGAAATAAAGAATACAATTTTGTAATTACAAGACACAGTGGAAAGTATCAAAAGCAGGCTTGGTGAAGCAGAGGATCGAATCCATGAGCTGGTGGAAAATGTAGTAAAACTCACAAAAAAGAGCAAGGAAAAGGAAAAAGACTCAAAAAGAATGAAGAGGGGTTAAGGGACATTCAGGAGAACATGAAACAGAAGAATAGCTGTATAATAGAGATGCCAGCAGAAGAAGAAGAGGAGAAAGGAATAGATAACCTGTTAGAAAAAGTAATGATGGAAAATTCCCCTAATTTGATGTGAGAAAAAGCCACACAAGTCCAAAAAGCAATGAGGGTCCCAATCAAGAGGAATCCAAAGAGGCCTACTCCAAGACACATCACAATTAAAATGCCAAATGTTAAAGACAAAGAGAGAATCTTAAAGGCAGCAATGACGAAATAGGAAGTAACACACAAGGGAGCCCCAATAAGACTAGCAGCTGACTTCTCAATGGAGAAGGCTTGACTTCAAGCCAGAAGGTATTGGCAAGAAATATTCCACATAATGAAAAGCAAAGGCCTGCATAATGAAAAGCAAAAGAAAAGACTTCTCCATCCAGCAAGGCTCTCAATTAAAATGGAAGGAGAAATAAGGAGTGTCCCCAAAGAAAGAAGCCTCAAAGAATACACCACCTCCAAACCAGCACTGCAAGAGATTCTAAAGGGTCTGCTTTAAGAGAAAGAAGAAAAAGAGTGAGAGAGAGAGAGGACCACAGGTATGAAGGAAGTAAAATGGCAATGAATAAATACCTATCAATAATAATCTTAAATGTAAATGGGTTAAATGCTCCCATCAAAAGACATAGAATAGCTGAATTGACAAGTCATGACCCACACATATGCTGCCTACAAGAAACCCACCTCGGAACAAAAGACCTACACAGACTGAAAGTGAAAGGTTGGAAAAAAATATTCCAAGCAAATGGACAGGAAAAAAAAAGTCAGGGTAGCACTACTCTTATCAGATAAAATAGACTGAAAAATAATACTAAAGTGTCATTTGTACACCAACAATGAAATATCAGAAACAGAATTTGTGAAAAAAACCCATTTGCTATAGCAACAAGAAAAATAAAGTACCTAGAAATAAACCTAAGCAGGTAAAAAACCTGTACTCAGAAAACTATACAACACCAAAGAAAAGAAATTAAGGAAGACACAAACAAATAGAAGTATATACCATGCTCATGGACTGGAAGAATTAACATAATCAAAATGGCCATACTGCTCAAAACAATTTATAGATTCAACACGATCTCTATTAAAATACCAATGACATATTTCACAGATATAGAACAAACACTTCAAAAATTAAATGGAGCCACAAAACAACTGCAGCAGTTTTGAGAAAGAAGAACAAAGTCAGAGGAATGACCATACCTGACATCAAACTATATTACAAGGCCGCAGTACTCATAACAGTCTGGTGCTGGTATAAGAACAGACACATAGATCAATGGAACAGAATAGAGGGCCCAGAAATAAACCCAAGTCTCTATTGGCAATTAATATTTGACAAAGGGGCAGGAGCATTAAATGGAGTAAAAATACCCTCTTCAACAAATGCTATTGGGACATCTGGGCAGCTAAATACAAAGATAATGAAATTCGACCACCAACTTACACTATACACAAAAATAAACTCAAGATTGGTGAAAGACTTAAATATAAGTCATGATACCATAAAAGTTATAGAGAAAAACATAGGCAGGAAAATCTCAGATATTCCATGCAGCAATATTTTCACGGATATGTCCCCTAGAGAAGGGGTGTCAAACTCATTTTTGCCAGGGGCCACATCAGCCTTGCAGTTGCCTTCAAAGGGCCAAAATAATTGTAGGACTGTGTAAGTGTATTAACTGTTAAGAAGTTGAAATTATATTCATCCTTTTGAAGGCAACTACAAAGCTGATGTGGCCCCCAGTGAAGATGAGTTTGCCACCCTTGCCATAAAGGGTGACATAAAGGAAATGACATAAAGGAAAGAATAAACAAATGGGACTTCATCAAAATAAAAAGCTTCTGCATTCTAAAGGAAAGATTAGCAAAGTGAAAAGGGAACAAACTGTATGGGGAAATAACATATTTACCAAGGATATCTCAGACAAGGACTTGATCTTCATTATATATAATAAACACACATGACCCCACACTAGGAAGAAAAAGAATTCAATTAATAAATGGGCAAAGAATCCAAACAAACACTTCTCCAAGGAGAACATACAGAGGGCCCAGAGACATATGAAAGGATGCTCAGTGTTACTAGCAATCAGAGAGATGCCAATTAAAACCACAATGAGATACCACTTCACAACAGTGAGAATGGCCATCATAAACAAATCAACAAACAATTCATGTTGGCATGGTTGTGGAGAAAAGGGAACCCTAGTACATTGTTGGTGGGAACGCAGACTGGTGCAGCTACTGTGGAACACAGTATGGAATTTCCTCAGAAAACTAAAAATGGAAATACCTTTTGACCTGGTAATTCCACTGCTGGGATTATACCCTAAGAATCCTGAAACACTAATTGAAAAAATTGTATGCACCCCAATGTTCATAGCAACACAATTCACAATAGCCAAGTGCTGGAAGCAGCCTAGGTTCTCATCAGTAAATGAGTGGATCAAAAAACTATGATACATATACACAATGAAATAGTACACAGCAGAAAGAAAGAAGGAGCTCCTACTCTTCGTGACAGCATGGATGGAACTGGAAAGCTTTATGCTAAATGAAGCAAGCCAGGTGGTGAAAGACAAATACCATACGATCTTAACTATAAGTGTAATGTAATTAAACAAACAAACAAGCAAAATATAACTGGAGATCTTGAAATTTAGAACAAACTGACTGTAAGCAGAGGAGAAGGTGGAGGGAAATAATGGGGGAAAGAAGGCAAAGAGTCAACAATGACCATGTATAAAGGATCCATGGACAAAGCCAAATGGGGGTACAATTGAGGCTGGGAAGTGGAGGGTGGGGGTGGGGGAGCCGAGGACAGCAGTGGTGGGAAAATGGAGACAACTGTATTTGAATATTAATAAAAAAGAGAAAAAGTTATACAGATATATCTATTTATATGAATAAATGTAAAAATATATTAAGTGAAAAAAACATTTAAGAATATACATGCATAAACAAACAAACAAATAAATAAAACTTTTACTTCCCTAAATACCATTTTACCTGCACATCCTTGCTGTAGCTCAAGATGAGGAGATCATATATTCTTTCTTCTTTTTGGAGAGTTTAGTGTTGTGACTTGACCAAGATAAAGAATATGAGGAGAATAATGTGCTTGCATACACAGGCTTCTGACTTACATGTCCAGATAGTCACTGGTCCAAGAAAGATGAGAGACATATAGGACATACCTGGACCTAACCTGCACTTTCCATTTGGGCTTTGATGCACCTAGTTAAAATGGGCAAAACTGTAGCTGACTCACAGATATGAAAGCAAGAAATAAATGCTCATTGTCATTTGTGACTGAAATTTAGGGTGGTCTTTTACACAGTGCTCTTACAGCATATAGTGTGCCCAATTCTAGTATCTTAACCTGTATCTTTAAAACAAGAGTCTGCATAGGTGAGAAAGTGCTGATCCAAAGAATGACATTGCCTCTGTTCCTAATTAATTCTTTTGGTTTTAGTAAATCTTTGAAGCTGCAGTTTCAGCTCACATCAATTTTAAAACTTCAGTAAAGTTATGAATTATGCATAATTGATCATTGCCCTAACATATTACATGGTGAAATAGAACAAAAATGAAGGTTTTTGCAAGTTGAAAATAATTTTGAAATGGAGACAGACATAGTTTGGGTAGAATTCTTACCCTATATGTCACTTAGCCTTAAAGTATATGGATTATATGCTGTGATTTTCCCCTGTAGTATGGAGGGGCATATCAGTGTCCCTTGAACTTTTCACAGGTGCTACTTCATTTGCATCAATGTATGACTTTTTTCAATGGGTGGAATGGGTCATGAATCTTAAGTGAGGACATAAGCTATCAGAGTTATATTGGTGAAATTGATTATTGATCTATGTATTTCACTTAAGATAAGTTAGAGAGTAATACATTGGAAGCATGATTCAAAGGTTACAATCTCAAAATTAAGCAAAGCCATGCAAAGAACATGTCAATAACGTGGGCCAGGTAATAGGAATGAGGCCTCTATTATAAAATTGGGAATATATGCTGTACTTGCAGGAAGTGGCTGTTTGGCTTCAAACTGGTTTTGTTATTCAGGTATTGCCTCTTATTTATTAAAAATTTTTTTGAATACATACTACATACCAGGAACTGCTCTACTTTCTGTAGATACAACAGGAAACAAAACAAAAAAATTTCATGGAATTAACATACTAGTTCATGAGGCAGGCCATAAAAAACCTGAATAAGTACAATGAAAAGTATTCTAGATTTTAATAAGAAGATCTAAAAGAAAATCAAGATAACATAAAACATCCAACAAGACCATGACCCACTTAGAGAAGTTCAACATTCTTGCATCAAATAAACCTAAAAGAAAACATTCTGTTTCAGGAAATAAAAACATTTATACACATTAAAACTGTACAATCACATATAAAAACAAAACAAAATAAAATCCAGAAACTGGTGTATTGTAGTTATTGGTATAATATAGCTAGTTCAACAGAATTTTTTTTAAAGGGGGTTAACAAGTGCAGAGATAAGATTAATTATGAATCTGTACAATTTGATTCAAATTATGGATATTTAGTAGCCACATTTATATTTTTAATATTCTTTTCTGAACACTAAAAATTTTTGGTAATTGTACATATCAAAACCTAGTTCCAATTACAAAATAAATGCTAAATAGTAATGATGAAATAGTGTTAATTTCATGATTTCTACAGCTGTAGAGTCTGTATTTGAACTCTGTTGAATTTAATAGATACATTAAAGTTATTTTAAGGCTACTTAAAAATAATATTTTTTAAAAGTTCAACTTGAAACATTCTAAGACTGCTTATTTTTATTTAACTGTGCAATTATTGTCAATTATCTTGTTTTATATTTTCACATTATCATAAACAAGAATACAAACTAAACATGATCCATCTTAGATACAAAAGCTATAAAAGTGAAAACAGACTTTGGCTACATTTTTCTTCTACTAAACATAAAGGAAAATTAATTTTTACATACAAGGCTTTGGAACAATAAATACAAGCCTACTGTCTCTAATGGTAAGGTAACAGAGGTAGTTGTATTTAGAAACCAAAAATGGAAAGCAATTTTCTTCTATGAAATCAGGATTATCAAAATATTAATAAATTAAGTTTATTAGAGTGGTTAAAAATGAAACTTTGAGATTATAAGAAGAAAATTAGAAGTCCTATTATCACTCACCCACTCCACCTAAATGGATACATTCAATAACTTCCCCACAGTAGTTAAGTCATGGGTAGTTTCTTGTGTATTTTTCTGTACCTGATTTATGCCTACACAGCATCCCCATTTTTATTTAACAAGTGAGAGCTTATTACATGAAATGGTCTTTGTTTTTCCACATTAACATCTCACTTCAGTGCTTTTGTAATATCCTCATGCATTTTTTAGAATCACTTGAAAGGTTTTATTTATTTTTTATTGTATTTTTTCCATTGCCATTTAGTCCCCCTATACTCCCCTCAACCCCACAAACACTACACTACTGTCCATGTCCATGAGTCTCTTTCCTTATTGTTCAATCCTTCTACCCCATAACCTTGCACCCACCCCATTTAGCTGTCATCCTGTTCTTTATGAATGAATCTGTCTCTGTTTTGCTTGTTCTTTCAGTTTGTTCATTAGATTTCACAAAGGAATGAAGTCCTATGGTATTTTTCTTTCAATGACTGTCTTATTTAACTTAGCATTATGTTCTCCAGCTCAGCCATACTATTGCAAAGGGTAAAATTTTCTTCCTTTATATGGCCAAGTAGTATTCCATTGTGTAAATGTCTCATAGTTGTTTTACCCTTGCATCTAATGATGGTCACATGGGCTGCTTCCATATGTTGATGATTGTAAACAATATTACAATGCACATATGGATGCTTATGTTCTTTTAAATTAGTGTTTTCATTTCCTTAGGATATATTTCCAGAAGTGAGATCACAGGGTCAAAAAGCATATTCATTTTTAATTTTTTGAGGTATCTTCATACTGCTTTCCACAGTGGTCACACCAACCTGCATTCCCATCAACAGTGCAAAAGGGTCCCTCTTTCTCCACACTCTCACCAGCACTTATTGTTTCTTGATTTACTGATAATAGCCATCTGACATCTGTGAGATGATATCTCATTGTGGTTTTAATTTGCATTTCTTTGATGATTATTGACATTGAGCATCTTTTCACATGATTATTGGCCATCCGTATATCCTCTTTGGAGAAGTGTCAATGCAGTTCCATTGTCCATTTTTTAATTGAATTGTTTGTTTTTTCATTATTGAGTTTTGTAAGTTCTTCATAGATTTTGGATAATAACCCCTCATCAGATATACTGGTTAATATGTTCTGCCATTCTGTGGCAGTAAATATGTATCTATCAATATCACCTTAAATGTAAATGAATTAAATTCTCCAACAAAAAAGACACAGAGTAGCTGAATGGATAACAAAACAAGATTTATATATATGCTGCCTCCAAGAGACCCACCTCAAATGAAAAGATACAAACAGACTAAAAGTAGAGGGATGGAAAAAGATATTCCATGCAAGTGGAAAGGAAAAAAAAGCTTGGGTGGCAATACTTATGTCAGACAAAATAGATTTTAAAACCAAGGCTATAGTAAGAGACAAAGAAGGACACTACATAATGATAAAGGGAATGATCCAACAAGAGGATATAACCCTGGTAAACATTTACACATCCAACATACAAGCACCTAAATATGTGAAGCAAATCTTGATGGACATAAAGGGAGAGATCAATAAAAAATCAGTAATGATTGGGGATTTTAATACCTCATTGACTTCAATGGATAGTAGCCATTAAAGAAGACAGTAGCCTTAAATGACACACTAGATCAAATGGAATTACTTGGTATCTTCAATCATTTTATCCCAAAGCAGCAGAACATACATAAATTTCAAGTGCACGTAGAACATTTTCTAGCATAGGCCATATGTTAATATACAAAACAAGTCTCAATAAATTTAAGGATATTGAAATAGTATCAAGCATCTTCTCTGACCTCAATGCTATGAAACTAGAAAGCACTCTCAAGAAGAACACTGAAAAGCATGCAAAGACATAGAAGATAAATAACATGTTATTAAACAATGAATGGGTCAACATGAAATCAAGGAAGAAATCAAAAGATACCATGAAACAAATGAACAGAACATTATAACAATACAAAATCTTCATGACACAGGGAAAGCAATTCTAAGAGGGAAATTCATAGCATTACAGGCTTATCTCAAAAATCAAGAAAAAGTTCAAATAAGCAACTTTATGCATTTGCCTAGTAATAAATTGATGGATATTATAATTGTCTCCTGTAATTTTATAATAATTTTTGTAATAAGTGGGAATCCACCCTGAAGAAGAGATAAGGGCAGGGGAAAGTTATGGCCCAATTAAAAGTGCATGGTTCACATAGTGAAAGCAGAAGATAGGTGAAGTTCTTCAACTAACTGGATTCTTTGATATCACTGAAGTTATTTTGAGGTTGTTATTAAAACAAAAGTGACAGGAATTTTGTTTTTTCCTTTTTAAAAAGATTTTATTTATTTATATTTAGAGAGAGAGGAAGGGAGGGAGAAAGAGAGGGAAAGAAACATCAATGTATGGTTTCCTCTCACACACACCCTACTTGGGATTAAGCCTGCAACCCAGGCATGTGACCTGACAGAGAATCAAACCCATGACCCTTTGGTTCACAAGCTGGCACTCAATCCACTGGGCCACACCAGACATGTCAAGGAATTTTAAATGGTAGTAAACTATAGGATAAAAAAATAAATTTTACTAATTACTGGTACATTTTTGGTAAAATAATACTACTACAAAACATTTTATAATTTTACAGACATCATGAATACACAAATAAATGATGAGTCTGGGCTGATGGATTGGGCCAAAGATGAGTCTGGGCTGAACCATTTGTTCCGTAAGAAGCAGCTCTGCAATGAGCATGCTGGTTCTGTCATTCAGGAGACTACAAACAGGCCTACTCCTCAACTGTGCCTCAGGTATACACTCTAAACATTGGGAACTGGGGAGCAATGCACACCAGGTGATAGGAGTATCTGTCACTTTGGAATGCTTTAACTCCTTGGTTATATGTACATTGTGGATCCTTTACATTTTATGAAAAAAATCTTAATTACATGGAGAATTCATAAAAATTTTTTAATGTGTAATTTAAAATCAGGACCTTGCCCCCACCTCTGCAATTAGAATTGAATCAATTTACAGGTGTAATAATACTACCTGTATTACAAGCTATTTGTTGCTAGTAAAAATAAAGCCTCTTTTCTGGGAATCTATATCTATGTTACTGGTTCTTTGAGTTGTACAAAGAGAGAAATATACTCATTATTTGAGAGGCATGGCTGGCCTTTTTATCAACCCTCTTTGGGATGATCCATTGTATAAACTAATTGTTAAGTTTTCTTTAAGATGAAATGCTGACTGTAAAATGTAGTTAATAAAACCTTATGACCCCAATTGAAATTTTGAAAGGCTCCCAGGACCCAATTGTTCAATTAGTTCTTCTAATTGTTGGATATTAGAACCTGAGAAAATTTAAATAAATTAATATAATATTGGAAAATCTATGTCATTTTCTGTTCTATCAGTAAAATAAGTAATAGAAAGCCTAGTTATTAGATATGCTCCTCTTATTTCTAGAAGCATGAAGAAACATTGGAAAGGGTAAATTATAATATTGGTCTCCTAGTTTATTCTGACTGTGAGAAGTTCCACTATCAATTTCTTTCCAAATCAACAGACAACAAGTGCTGGTGAGGCTGTGGAGAAAAGGGAACCCTAGTAAATTGTTGATGGGAAATATAGGTTGGTGAATTACTATGTAACACAATATGAAATTTCCTCAGAAAACTAAAAATGGAACTGCCTTTTGACCTGGCAATTCCACTGTTGGGATTATATCCTAACAACCCTGAAACACCAATTCAAAAGAACCTATACACCCCAATGTTCATAGCCATACAATTTACAATAGCCAAGTGTTGGGAGCAACCTAACTGCCCATCAATAAGTGAATGAATAAAAAAACTATGGATCTGGAGAGCATTATGCTAAGTGAAATAAGCCAGGTGGTGGAAGACAAATATCATATAACCTCACCTATAAGTGGAACCTAATCAACCAAACAAGCAAGGAAAATATAACCAGAGACATTGAAATTAAGAACAAACTGACAATAACCAGAGGGGAGGTGGGAGGGGGTAATGGGGGCAAAATGGGGAAGAGTTTTCAGCAACATATATGAAGGACACATTGAAAAACTAAAGAGGGATATAATTAAAGGTGGGAGATGGGGATGGGTGTGGCAGTGGGGAGTGGTGGTGGGGGAAATGGAGACAAAAACAATAAAAATAAACAAATAATTTCCTTCTGAGTTTAAAGTTTTCCAAACATACTTAGCATACTAACATTATACTCAAAGTAGGTGGGGGTATTTCCTATGTTGGCAACTAGAAGCTTAAACAAACTTTTTTAGGTGAGTACTTGGGATTTTAGAAGATCAATCCAGTTCCCCAGGAAAAGGATTAAAATTCATCCTTATCGTGAAGCCTAAGAAAAAGCCAGAGTTTGTGGGCTAAGGAAGACCAATGGTGGGAGAGTATCTGTAGTTATAATAATTCAGAGATTTCATGGTGAAAATCAACATTTAGAGCACAGTTTATAAAAAGGAAATAATATAGTTGCACAGTGTATAAAATAGTAAAATCAGCATGAGTTTTCTAGAAAGTGACTTGATAATAAAATATATGTTGTGGTTATTGTAGAGGACTTGGTTAATTATGTTTTTGTCTTCCCAATACCCTTACTTAATATTTGGAGAGAGTTCCTTAGGCAAACTCTTCCTAATTCCTAAACCTGGTACATCTGGCACAAGGAAGTTCAAGGATAGACTTCTTTGGGAATTTTTTGATGGAACTAACAGGAAAGAATTTTTTTTTTTTTTTTTTTAGATCATGAGCTATAGGGGTAGGAATGCCAGTGGCCATATTTCCTTTTGAACAGAAATTGTGGCAGGAAAGAATGTGTCCAAGAGGCCAAAAAATAATAAATAAGCAGAGCTTTAAGATGGAAGGGGTAAAATTTGGAAAATAAATTTGAAGAAAAGACCACTTACAATAGTATCAAAAAACATGAAATACTGATGAATAAATTCAAGAAAATATGTGTAAGACCTGTACACTAAAATCTACCAAAAATGGTGACATAAGTTGAAGACTACCTAGAGACATACACCATGTTCATGGAATGAAAGATTCAATATTGTTAAGATGGCAATTCTCTGCAAATTGACCTATGGATTCAATGCAGTCATAATTGAAACACAAGCAGGAGGATTTTATAGAAATACAATGGACCTAAAAAGACTGAACTATTTTGAAACAGAACGCATTTGGAAAACTTTTAATATCTGACTTCAAGATTTATAATAATACAGCTTATGACAATGAGCTCATACTACTCATGATAATGTGGTATTGGTGTAAAGATAAATGTGTAGGTCAATGTTGGGCCCCTTGTAGTACAGGCTTCCTCCACAAGGTAAGTGTTCTAGGAACCCATCTGTATTAGTGTACCAGCTAGTGTTGTTGTGAGTGCTGTGTTGGGCTTCAGCAATTTTTTTTGAAGAGTCTTTCAGCACATTTGCCCATTTCACAATGGGTGATTTACAAGCACACCTGCCCACATTGCTCTGAGTGTTCAGCAGTATTTGTCCAAAAACAGCATGACCCTTATACCCAATTTTCTCTATTCACTTGATCGTGCCCTGAGCAACTCTTTTTTGTTTCTCCACATGAAAAAAGTCCTCAAAAGAAAATGTTTTGCTGATGTGGAAGAGGTGAAACAAAAACAGCAGACACACTAAAAGGCACCTGAATCAACAAGTTCAAAAACTGTTTTTAGCAGTGGAAAAATATCTCAATAGGTGTATTGCATCAAATGGAGAGTACTTTGAAGATGACCAAAGTTTAATCATGTAAGAATAAATGCACAATTTTTAATAAATAAATTCCATCTTTGGGTCCCTTCTTGTGTGTTTGTGTGTATGTGTGTGTGTGTATACATACATACATATACATACACACACTAGATACTAGATACTAGATACTTGATACTAGGACATCCAGATATCCACATAGACAAATGAAATCAATCCCAACTTTCATCTCACAGTATACAAAATTTCAAGTTGAAATGGATCATATATTTAATGTAAACATAAAGGTATAATTCTCTAGAATAAATCATAGGAAAAAATCTTTGCAACTTGAGCATTAGCATTGGCAAAGGTTTCTTAGGACATCAAAAGTACAAACCATAAGTGTTTAATAAATTAAGCTTACCAAAATTAAAAGTGCTTGTTTTTTGAAAGGTACCTTAAGAACACAAAAAAGCAAATCATCTATGGAGAAAATATTTAAATTATATGTATTTGACAAAGAAATATAATTGAGAATACACACACACAGATACTTATAAACTTTAGAAGATGCAGATATAAATGAGGATAAATCATTCCCTAGACTATCCAGACATAAGGGCCAAAAAAGTATCATTTTTTAAGTTAGCACTATCTGAATTTCCATCCATTGCAGATGGAGAGAACGGATTGGCATAATCTTTAAAAATATACATATGCTCTAACCCAGTTCTCACATTACTGGAAATTTATAGAAAGTAAAAAGAAACTATGCAGTCAAAGATTTATGTATAAGAGTATACATTGAAGCATGTTTAAATAATTAAAACTTTAATATTATAATAATAGTTATCAATAGGAAAATGGAAACTATGATAAAATGGTATGTATCCAATAAAATTTAAGACAAGAAGGAAGCACACAAAAATGCTAAGAATGGGTGATGGTTGTAGTTGACTTTTTTCTTTTAAATTTTTTGGCTTGCCCTGGCTGGTGTGGCTCAGTGGTTGAGTGCTGGTCTGTGAATCAAAGGGTCACTGGTTTGATTCCCAGTCTAGGGCACATGCCTAGGTTGCAGGTCAGGTCTCCAGCAGTGGGTGTGTGAGAGGCAACCACACATTGATGTTTCTCTCCCTCCTTCTCACACCATTCCCCTCTCTAAAAAATAAATAGGTAAAGTAGTTTTAAAATAAAAATTTTTAGGCTTATCCTAACAATAACCTATTATTTTATAATTAAAATTTAAATGTAAAATTGGGAACAATTAAAAAGATAAAGAAAGCCATAAATGATATAACAGAAAAAGATCCTGAAGTTAGTGCTAACTAGATCAAGATAATGTACATATCAGGTAATTCCCTAGATAATTATTCAGTGGCTCCCAATTGTTCTCAGTTCATATTCTAAATGTCTTAGGATGGCAGACAAGACCCATTGTCAGGTGGTGGTTTGTCCAGATCTACAGCTTCAGCTGTAGCCATTTCCCAGAATACACACTTTGTAGTCAATGCTGGAATCCTAAAAAAAGAGTTAGGGTTGGAATTTCATAGTATCATTCAAGAAAAACAATCTTTATCAGCCTAAAGAAAGTAATCAATTAAGTATTCACTCAGGTCTGGGTCATGTTGGAAATAGCACGGAAGCACTTGGAGGGCAGAGCTTTCTAGTTTACCCCTCTGGCAGTTATTTTTTTTCATTTTACATTTTTATCTCATTCCTAGAACATTTAGAATCACACAGATGTATAATTGTTGACACTGTTACATTTGTTCCCCAATTTGTCCCACTTCACTTTTCTCCCCTGGCCTTCACCATACTATTGTCTATGTCCATGGTCTAGGCATATATGTTCTTTGGATAATCTCTTTACTTTCTTTACCCAGTGTCCCCCACTTTCCTCCCCTCTGTGATCTGTCAGTCTATTCCCTGTATTCATGCCTCTGGTTTTATTCTTTTCATCAGTTTATTTTGTTCAACAGTCCACATATAAGTGAGATAATATGGTATTTGTCTTTCTCTGATTAGCTTATTTTGCTTAGCATAATAATCTCCAGGTCCATCCATGCTGTCACATAGGGTAAGAGTTCCTTCTTTTCTACAGCCATGTGGCATCCCATAGTGTAAATGTACCACAACTTTTTTACCCACTCATCTACTTATGGACAATTGGGCTATTTCTAGATTTTGGCTATTGCAAATAACGCTATAATGGAAATTGGAGTGCACATATTCTTTCTGATTGGTGTTTTGGGATTCTTAGGACATATTCCCAGAAATGGGATTACTGGATCAAAAGGCAGTTCCATTTTTATTTTTTTTGAAGAAACTCCATACTGTTTTACACAGTGGCTACACCAGTATGCATTCTCACCAACAGTGCACTAGGGTTCCCTTTTCTCCACATCATCTCCAGCACTTGCTGTTTGTTAATTTATTGATGATAGCCTTTCTGAGAGGTGTGAGTTAATATCTCATTGTGATTTTAGTTTGCACTTCTCTAATGATTAGTGATGTTGAGCATTTTTTCACATCTATTGGCAGTGTGTATGCCCAATCTGGAGAAGTGTCTATTCAGGTCCTTGACCCATTTTTTTAATTGGCTTTTGATCTTCCTGTTACTGAGTTAGTTTTTATTTGTTACTCCAGATTCATTTTCTACTCTATTCTAAACTTCTCTGCACCCTGAAAGTCTGATGTGTAAAAACTGCATCAGTGGGCTCCTTATCAGTTTACTATGGCTGTCATAATCACAAACTATGTGGAAAAAAATAATAAAAGTTTATTTTTACACAGTTCTGGAGACTGGAAGTCCAAATTCAAGGTGTCAGCAGGTCATGGTGTCTCAGAAACCTGCAGGGGAATCTCTCCTTACTTCTCCTTTCTCCTTGGTTTGCAATTTTTGGCATTCTTGGCTTGTGGCCACATAACTCTAATAACTGTCTTCATCATCACATGTTTCCCCTGTGTGTTTGTGTCTTCACATGGCCTTCTTCTTATAAGGACCCCAAGATTATTGAATTTAGGGACCTACCCTACTCCTTTATGACCTTGTTTTAACGATTTGTATCTACATGTTCTTATCTCCAAATGATGTCACATTCTGAGATGCTGGGAATGAAGACCTCAACATATCTTTGGGGATATACAAGTAAAATCATAACAGTTTCCTTCCTTTTTGCCACCTTATTATGTTAAGATAATGGCAAAGAGTCCCTATCATGATAATAGAGGTAGAGGATAAAAGAGAGAAATGTCTGGCATTTTGGTTATTCTTCAGTCTTTTCATTTTTAGGTTATCTGGGCTGCATCCCTCCATGAAAGGTTACAGTTCTGTCAGACCACCCTCTCTATACAGCTGCACTCTCCAGATGTGCTATCTGGCATTCTCATAACTGCTTCTTCTCCTTTCACTTCTTTACTGTGGCTAACTCTAAGGAAATACACTCACTTGTTGGTTTTCCTGACATCTTCCTACACTTTTGAAAATAGTACTTTTAGGAAACTTTCCTCCACTTAGAGGATGTGCCATGTTTTTCCTGCTGGAACCCTGACTTATATATTCTCATTTAATAGCTATAAGTCCAGATAAGTGAAGTGATTTTCTCAAGATCATGAAATTTGCAGAACTTGTGGACCCTAGAGCTCTTGAAAAATTCCTTTTGGTACCAAACAGACCTCACCGAAGGATTTACTCAAACAGGATATAAACACTTTAGAGTTGTACTGAAAGTTAATTTTCATTAATTTTGAATAAATGCACAAAAATCCTATGTCTGAAATTTTCTCAGTAAACTAAAAATGCAACTGCCTTTTGACCTGGCAATTCCACTGCTGGGATTATATTGTAAGAGCTTTGAAATACCAATTCAAAAGAAGCTATACACCCCAATGTTCATAGTAGCACAATTTACAATAGCCAAGTGTTGGAAGCAACCTGAGTGCCCATCAGTAAATGAGTGTATCAAAAAACTATGGTAATTTATATAATGGAATGCTGCACAGAAGAAAGAAAGAAGGAGTTCCTACCCTTCACAACAACATGGATGGATCTGGAGAGCATTATACTAAGTGAAATAAGCCAGGTGGTAAAAGACAAATACCATATGATCTCACCTATAAGTGGAACCTAATCAACAAAATAAACAAGAAAGCAAAATGTAACCAGAGACATGGAAATTAAGAACAAACTAATGGTAATCAGAGGGGAGGTGGGAGGGGATAGTGGGGAGGGCAAGGAGAAAGATTTTCATTAAGGAACATGTATAAAGGACACTGGACAAAGCCAAAGGGTGCAGGATTGAGGGTGGGAGGTGTGGATGGGTGGGGTGGGGGAGAGTGGTGGGGCCAAAATGGAAACAACTGTACTTGAACAACAATATAAAAAAATAAAATAAATTTGTCATTGGGAAAAAAATCAGATGTTCACAAGCAGAAAATATTATATTTTAATTTGGTTTTTTTTTTGCAGTGTTTGAAATTTACTCAAAAAACTAGAGTGATTAAAACTTGGAATCATTCACAAAAGTCAATCCTAATTTGGAAGATCAAAACCATGATTATTGCTTTTAAATGAAGGGAGTGAGCAAAATGTGGCTTTCTGCTAACTGCTCTGTTAGCTCTTTTCTTATTCATCACACTCTTACATCTATATTTCAAACCAGTATACATGGAACATGTAAGCTAGATCTGAAACTTCAGCCAGTTCACTCTCTCCATTAGCCATGTCCTTTTAGCATCTCAGATATAATATTTTTGTTGTTGTGACTGCATTTTTATGGTTTACCACCTTCTTACTGTTAATATAGATTTAGATCCTCTTCTCTTGGTAGTGATCCCACCATTCACCTCTAATGTTTTATGATCACTACACTAAAGAACCCAGAATATAAAGAGACTTGATAAGATGGTGATGAAAAGAATGGGCATTGGAGTCAAATATCAGTTTGAGCCCTGTGACCTTGGAAAGTGTCTGCCTCTCAAAGGTATACTTCTCTTCAGGTGGATGACAGATATAATGCCACTTATAGTGTTTCCATGAGAATTAATGAGATGCTTCATATAGTCCTCAGCACAGTCTCTGGTACATAGAGGAGGTCAGTGAATGAAAGCTGTTTACATAAAGTGGTATTAAATGAGCTTTCTTTACTTTTAACAATTTGTACTTTCAATAGAATCATCAAATAAAAATGAAAGAACAAAAGCCATGTCAGGAAAGGATGAAAATGGATAATAGTTATACCCATAAGTTTAAGCTGGAAATAAGCATTGGGATTTAGCGCAAAATTTTAACTCTAAGATTCCTGGAAATCAAAGCACAATGAAGATGATGCATTATTAAAACTTATTATCTCATAAAGTAAGTTGTGATGAGAAAAAATCTAAGTGGAAATTAAGTATCAATTTATATATAGGTTGTTAAAAACTAATGGAGGTGGAAATAGGAGGAAGGTGGGGAGCCCTGGGTGGGGGGGTGTGGACTGGGATGGGAGTAAAAGATAGAAAACTGCACTTGGACAACAATTAAAATAATTTTTTTCCAATTAAAAAATCATAATGGGTATGACTTCAATAAAAGCTCTTTAAATGATATAGAAACATTTTTAATAAGTCTTGCTCTTTAGAATTGAGAAAAAACCACCTTCAGTAAATGCAGAGGAGTTTACTATAGGGGATGACTGAGGGATACCAAAAGCCATTTCATGTGGGTTTTTTATTTACTGTCAACATAAAGTAACTCAAAAGTTACCTGTAACATATAAAGTCACTTACTGCTAGGTTCAAAACAAGTTTTCATTCATTCTACAGTTTACACCAGTGTCATAGAACTGAACATTATGATTTGAGCATACGTTGTGTTTATCCTGCTTGGGGGTATTTGAGATTCTTGGATCTGTGACTTTATACTTTTATCAAATTTTGAAAATAGTAGGTTATTATTTTAAATATGTTTTCTATCTCCCATCTCTCTCTTCTCCTTTTGTAACTCCAATTAGGCATATGTTAGACTGCTTGATATTGTCCTACAGGTCAATGAGGCTCTGTCTTCTGTTACAGGATTTTTTCTCCAAACTTTGCTTTAGAGAGTTTCTGTTTTGTATCTTCAAGTCCACTGTTCTTTTATCTCCAATGTCTAATCTGTTATTATTCCCATCATGAAAACTTTATTTTAGATATTGTATATTTTACCTATAAAATTTTCCTTTGGTCCATTTCTACGAAATTCATGTTTCCTCTAATTAGTTTTGTATTTTTCTTTACATCTTTGGGCATATGAAGCAAATTTATCATTGGTTTAGCACACTTCACTGCAAATTACCTCATATTTGTCATTTATGGTTCTGTTATTAATCAACTCTTTATTCCGATTAAAGATCACATTTTCCTACATCTTCATAGGTCTAATAACTTTTAATTTCTGACAGACATTTTAAATTTTATGTTTTTCTGTACTGTATACTTCCATATCCCTTTAAGTGTGTTAGACTTGTTCTAATGGCAATTACATTAATTGAGATCAGGATAATTCTTTTACTTTTAAGCTTTTTTAGTGTGGCCTAGATTAATATCTACTCTAGTGTAAATTTAGCCCTTCTAAGTTGTGACCCTTCTGAGCTTTTTCCTGAATGACCATGTAATCACAGAATTTTCTCCATTCTGGCTGGTAGGAATTCAAGTAATTCTCAGCTTTATGTAATCTCTGGGAAATATTTGGCTTAAAAATCTGTGGTAATTGTTTTGTCCAAGAGAATCTGTCATGCTTACCCTCATGGGGTTTCATGGTACATAGTACAGAACTTCCTCATTTTTAAGTTGTTAAAAATCTGCTTTTGTTTAACCAAAGACCAACTCACAGCAACCAGGTTCATCAAGTGAACATCTAAGAACTGAATATCAGTTTTCTAATTTACAGAACCACAAGAATTAAAATGCTTAAATCCATATCACCAGTGGACTTGCTGTAAGAGAAACAACCTGAAGACTCATTGGTGAGTAGAGAATTTGAACAACATGAGTTAAGTGAATCAAATAACTATTATCATCAGGTCATATATCCTGTCATTCATCTATGCAGCAATTATTTCCTGAGCACCTATGACATGTCATTAATTTTCTTAAAAACTGACTTTGGTAAATGCAGTGAACAGGGCAAATGCAGTCACATGTCATCACAGTTATTGGGAAAATATTAAGCAGGCAGTAATAGCAGTAGGATGAATCTTATGACACAGAACATACAAGGAGATATGGCAGCTCTTGGGGTTGTGTATTGAGGAATAAACTAAAGTAGGCTAGGATTCAGGTAAGGCTCACTGGGAACGTTATATTCAAGTTGAGATATACAGGATTAATAAGAATTATCCATTGAAGAAGGCAGAAAAACTAACCTAGTAAAGTATTTCCCAAAATGTAATATTCTTTTTACTGGTAGTTAGAAAGACAAAGGTAGGATATAGATTTTGGAGCAGATTGAAGGAAGAAATGAAGAGGGCATCTCTTTTGATTTTGCAACTTTAATGAACACACCTCCACATTCACTCCAGTCCTACCTAATGCCTTTCCACTTCAAAGCTTTGAATAGCCACACTAATACATAGCTCATGTTTAATCTTTCCAATCTTGTGAATTTTGGGTTGGACAATCAAAAGTTGACAGAGTTGGAAACAGCAGTTTTTGGATATCTTTGCCTCAGTGCACCCCAGTACATGTATTCACTCTTTTGGTTTTGAGGGGTTGGGAAGCCTGGAAATGTTATTCAGCTGAGGGAATTAGATAAGGGCATAACTCTGGAGTTGAACTAATCTATGTATGTTTCATGTCTTTAATCACATCTTGGACTCAGTTTACTGAGGTGTATAGTGGCAATAATAATGATTCATATCTCCTACAGTTATAGTGAAATTTATTTATTTTTTATCATTTTCTCTTTTTAATTGAATTTGTTGGGATGACACTGGCTAACAATGTTATACAGGTTTCAGATGTACTATTCTACAACACATCAACAGTGCACTGTACTCTGTGTTCACCACCCCAATCACGTCTCTGGCCATTACCATTTATCCCTCATTTACTCTCCTCCAAAGTCCCCCATCCTACTTGGTCCAACTGTTGTTTGTGTCCATGAGTTTTTTCACTCTTTTTTCCTTTCTTGGTCTACCCACAGCACATCTCCTCCCAATAGCTGTCAGCCTGCTGTCTATCTAGGAGTCTGTCTGTATTTTGTTTATTAGATAATTTTGTTCATTAGATCCCACATATAGGTGAGAGCATCTGGTACTTGTCTTTCTCTGACTCATTTATTTCACTTAGCATAATGGTCTTCAGGTCTATCCATGTTATTGCAAAGGGTAAAATTTCATTGTTTTTTATGGCTGAGTGGTGTTCCATTGTGTCCATTGTATTCCACTATTGTTTTATCCACTCACCTGAGGATATCTTTATTGATTTTAGAAAAAAATTATGGGAGAAAGAAAAAGACAGAGAGAGTAGGAGAAACATCAATGTGAGAGATAAACATCAATAGGTTGCCTCCTGTATACACCCTTGCAGGGGATGAATCATGCAACATAGGTATGTGCCCTGACTGGACTGAGCAGCAAATTCACAACTTTTTTTGTGTGCATGGGAAATCCTCCAA
>PVKM010003429.1:0-57713 GCA_004027735.1 Carollia perspicillata | reverse complement strand
GAGACAACTGTAATAGCATAATCAATAAACTATACGTTTAAAAAACCCTCACCAGTCACCTTTGGAGCATGCTAAAGAAACAAACCATTATTTGATAACTGCTTTAAAAAGCATCTTGTGTGCACTGTACCTTGGGGTATAATTAATGAAAAGACCTCCAGAGAGGAAGTGCCCAGGTAGAAACATCGTAGAATCTAAATGAAATAACCCACAGGCCGCTGACCATTAAAAGATGCTGAAACCACTCGTTGACGGGGAACTTTATAATGGAAGAATCAAACTCTCAACTCCCAAACCTACAGATCAGTCTTCACTTGACAAAACAGAAAACAGCTGACATTATGTCCCTCTTGATGTGATGCAATAGGAAGTACAGAGACACCTGTGAGATATTCTTGCCCAAAAAAAACAGACCCTGAACCTGACCCAGCACTGCTATCGAACTATCGGTGTAAAGGCATCGGTGGGATAAAGAAACTGTTAAATGACAACAATGGTGGGGCTTCTCGACCGCAGCACTATTGACCTTTCAGTTGGACAATTCATTTAGAAGAATTTAAAAATGTATTGCCAGCCCTGAGCAGCGTGCCCCGTGGATTGGGCATCGTCCTGCAAAGGGAGAGGTCACTGGTTCAGTTCCCAGTCAGGACACACGCCTAGGTTTCCAGCCAGGTCCCCAGCTGTGGGTATTTGAGAGGCAACCAGTCAGTGCTTCTCTCTCACATTCATGTTTCTCTCCCTCTCTTTCTTTCTGCTTTCCCATCTCCTTAAAAATAAATATATAAAATCTTTTAAAAAGTATACGAACAAATGTAACATGTTTGGATTCTGATTCAGAAAATCTGAATGTAAAAAAAAAAAAAAACCCATGAGACTACCAGGGAAGTGAAGTGTAAACACTGGCCCCCGGCCTCAGAGCATCCAATTAAAACCCCCAGCACCTGCTGAGACAAGAGGCTGACCCAATCAGACAGTCCTGCTACTGAGGTGCGGCAGCCTGTGCTCTGGAAACAGGGGGAGTGGCCACCTGCTCCCCAGAGGCCCAGCTCCTACGCTCATGGAATGTGCAGTGCACGTGCACACGCCTGGCTTTGACCTGGAGGTGGTGGGTTGCGGCTCAGTGGTGACAGGAATGAGTTTCATCCGCTCATTCTCTGTGTTCTCTACGTGTGTCACAAGGTCAAAACAAGAAATCCAGGATGCTCACAGTTTGCCCAGGGGCCGGCAGCTTTGCCCTGAGCAAGACTTCCTCTGCTCCGGACCATAAAAGCCGTCCCACCCGTTTGGTGGGCTGCCCCAGTCGGCAGGCAGGCAGGGCAGCCACTGCAGGGCACATCCTCCATGATCCATCCCCACCCGGGGCAAAGAGGGCGGGCTCCAGGGCAGAACAGAGGTTTGCTACCCGAAGGATGGCCAGAGAAGAAAGCTTTGTGAATCAAACCCTGTTGTGGTCCAAAGTGAATTAAAAACATCTAGGCAGAGGACCAAGCAAAGGTTTGCTCTCCTAGAGGAAAACTGACCTCTTTACGAGGTTATTCTGAACCAGATAATACAAGCCCACATCCACATCCACACGCCTGTGTACAGGCGTGCACATTAACACACACATACTAACGGGATGGCGTGCGTGGCCACCCTGTGCCAGGCCAACATTTTTTTTTAATCCTTACCCGAGAATATGTTTTCTGTTTGTTTGTTTGTTTGTTTTAGTGATTGTAGAGAGAGAGGAAAGGAAAGAAAGAGAAACATTGATGTGAGAGAAAAAAAAGCGATCCATTGCCTCCTGTACGCACCTGGGTCAGGGATCGAACCTGCAACCTAGGTATGTGTCTTGATCATGTATTGAACTGAAGACTCCTACCAACCGAGCCATGCGGCCAGGGCCAGGGCCAGGCCCACACTTTGGTTGTCAGTATCAGCCTATGTCAAGGTGAAGTCCTCTGAAACCCCGTCGTCCCCTCCTTTCTCTCTCCCACACTCCCAAGGACAACTCAGGTGGCTAAGTTCAGCCCCACCCAAGGAAGAGGTGCCTGGAACAAGGTTGCTTGGGGAGGGCAAAGACCGAGGCAGCAGCCGTGAGAAGCAACAAGTAGACCCAGGGAGGGGCCGGGAAGTGGCGGAACGCCCTGCTTGGGTCAGATGATTAGGGATGAGAAGAGGATGCATCCGTCTGCACGACATCCTGCTGGCTCTTCTGAACAGAACAGAGGTCACAAGTCCCCAGATGGGGACAATTTGCCATATGATACAGATCAACGAATGGGTAGCACATATGTGCACTTTTCTGCCTGTCCCATCTCTCCCTGGAACGAAGGCACCCCTTCAAAGAGCAGCCTCCTGGAATCCCGTCAGTTTCCTGGTTCCCCCAGAGACGAGTATCAGTGAGCATTAATGTGTTTCCTGGTTGTAACCATCCGAAGTCATTCACATCAGCTCAGCTGCCGTCTCCTGAGTCTGCTGAAGAAAACACACTGAGAAACAGATGGCTTAGGAATAGCCAGGTGCCCCGTGGGACCCCACTGAAGGTCTGATCTCGTTACCGTAACTTAGGATTCACGGGCCAAGGACGACAGAAATCACCCCAACTGCCTTCCTTCATCTCGTACTTCAGTATTTGCCGACCTTTTATCATTCACTTGGGGAAGAGCTGCCAAAGACCCAGTTACTTCTTCCAGCAACCCCAGGCCGGGGGAGGGGAAACCCCTTGGTTGGGTTGCATGCTGCTTTGTTATGTTGGCGGTTTGCCTGGTGAAACGCCCATATCCTGTCCCAGCCGAGGGCTTGAATTATTATTTGTTGAAGTGAAAACCTGAAATCAACCTATGAACATCAGGAAGGACAAGCGAGGCCCTGCCGTCACAGTTCCAGGTCCAAGATGCAGGGGGGCGACTCCCACCCAGCCGCCCGCCCGCCCCGAGCACCGGGAAACCGTGGGAAGAGACTCGTGGCCAGCTGGCACGAGCCGAAAGCTTTTGTCCATATTTGGGTCTCCATGGAAAACTCAGGAGTGATCGCCAAACCTGTTCCAGAAATCGTCTCTATTTCCCATCTGAGCCCACGCTCCCGGGGCATCTCCACGGCCACTGTCGTCTTTGGTTTTAAACAGCAGGCGCAAATGAAGCAAAGTGGCCAGCCTGCCACAAAGTACTGACAGAATTCACAAATGCCTCCCTCCTGCCAGAAAAAGAGAGACTCCAACAGGGACACCGCAGCTCCACACAGCGGAGACTAGCCACGCCGTGATGTTAAGTGATTTGGAACAAATCAGTACAATGGAGACTACTCAGGGAAGAGCCGACATTTGTCTAAAACGGAAAAATCTCCGTGCACGTTCCGAAGCGTTTGACTGGGAAACAGTCCACCTCCCTCTTAGAATATTCAAAGGGAAAAGAAAAAGAAAACAGCAGATCTTGCTATTCCTCAGACTGAGAGCTGCTGGGACGTGTCTCCAATCAGGTGTCAGGTGGGAAGGGAGGTGCGTTATGAGCTCCTCTCAGGTATGGGTTCTCTTCGCAGGTATCACACAGCGTCTACCTTTGGGCAGCTCTCGACCTAGAAACTCCAAATTTCCAGGGGCTCCCAGGCTCCAGCCCCAGTCCCAGACGTTACAGCGGCAGAGGCACATCTCCGAGAGCTGCAGGGGGACCCTGGATTCACTGTTGCCTGCGTGGAGAGGCTGAGAGACCTTGGCACGCCCCCCTTCCACGGAAGCACACCAACTGACCCGGGCCCTTGAATGTCAGGTGCAGGGCCACAGGGGAGAGCAGGGAAGGAGCCTGGGCTGCAGGCCTGTGGTGCCCTGCGAGGAATGTGATTGCTCGGGCCCCTCTTCCCCACCACCTGTCTCCACCTGCCCAGAGATCCCTGGCTGGAGTCTGGATGTGGACCTTGGGCTCGCACAAAATGGCCTTTAGGGCCACCTGCTGATCCCTTAGCTAATACCATGCAAGGTGGCGGTCACAGTTTTCAGTGCACTCAAATAATCCCAGCGGGAAGTCACAGAGTCTGAACACAGTGCAGTCACACTTGCCAGGGTTGTGGGAGTTCGTGCAGCTGAGTTCTCTCCCAAAGTGAGGAGCATCATCTTTTGAAACTCAGCCTCCAATTAGACAAATCTTTCCTAACGGCCATTTTTCACGAGAGACCAGTTATCCCTGAAGCCTGCTGTCTGTAGTGCCTTCCTTTCAAGGATTTTATTTATTTATTTTTAGAGAGAGGGGCAGGGAGAAAGAGGAGAGAAACATCGGTGTGCGAGAAATACATGCCCAGACCTGGGATGGACCCCGCAACCCAGGCACGTGCTCTGACCAGGAATCGAACCAGCGATGCCCAACCGAGCCTCACCGGTTGGGGCACTGTGCCTTCCTGTCAGATGCACACTCAGCACGGTGGACGTTTCTGGGTCTGCGTGGTTATTAGATCGACGCCCCGCTGAGCTGTGAGCTCCCTCAGACCAGGACGAGACGACCTTTTAGTTCCCGTTTACGTTCTATTGCCAGTGCCCACCCCACAGCACTTAGCAAGTGCTTCATAAATGTTTGTCGAATTAATATTTATTCGTGACAGGAGTTAATGTGGTGCTGCCAGTATTCTCAACAGCTCTCCTTGTTTAACCGCTCAGTTGGCCAGGAGTATTAACTCTGACCAAGACTGCTCTCCCTTGTGGACAGACACACTGACAGCAGCGGACAGCCTGCCATTTCATAATGAGAAGTCTGGCCTTGCTTCCCAGGTCCTCCCGTCAAAACCTCTGAAGCAATCATCAGTTTTAAATTCCTACTTACCCAGACCTACCGTGTTGGTGCGGTGTTTCCACACGATCCCATCTATTTCTCCCGTCATCTCTCTATGACAAACAGGACTTTTGGTCTCAAGATACAGATGAAGAAACTGAGAAGCAGGAACGCTCACTTTTTCAGGGCCACACCACTAAGTGACAATGACTGAGTGTCACTAACTGCAGCTCGCGGCAGCAGCTTCCCACTCACAGAGCTGGTCCAAAGGCAGAGACGTTGCTGCCCTTCATTTCATCCGCAGCCTGTCTGTGGGGAAGGCCCTCACATGTGGGCAAGTTCAAGTCTGGGACGTGACCCATGACTATACTACTTGGCATGCTTTAAACAATGATTAATTCTCCATCGTCAAAAACGTTTTTTACCTCCTTTCTAATCGGAGCTGAATCACCATTCCCCATTAGCCCTGTGGTTCGCGGCCCTCCCCCACTGCCCACTGAGATAACGGGGCGGACTAGCACCTCCCCCAGGTCAGTGTAAACCATTCCCAGATTCGTTATTGACATGCTGCTTCACTGAGGCCCAAGCGGCTCTTCACTACCTGTCGGGTCCTCCACCGACTCTCTTCAGCCTACCTAATGGTGACTGCTCCCCACAGGAGACCTCTAAATCAGAACCCTTCATTCTCTCCCCCACGTCCGGGAACGCGCGTCCCGAAGGGCAGCCAGCTGGGGACAGGCCTCCCGCCGGCGGAGGCGCGCTGCTGGCTGAGCTGGCAGGACCTGGTGCCGTGGGAGGAAGACGGAGACGGTAGGAGAGCTTAAGAATCCCCGGCCTGCTCCCGACTGAGTCACGTGTTCAAGGGCTGGGAAGCACAAATTGGCTAATCTGCATGAGAGCATTTCCTTTTCTTCTGCAAGCAGATTTATTTTTATTAAATATTATATTGTTGTTCTAGTACAGTTGTCCCAATTTTTCCCATTTGGCCTCCTCTGCCCAGCCCACCCCGACTCCCACGGTCCATCCCCATGCTGTTGCTCACGTCCATGGGCCACTCAGACCTGTTCCTTGACGAGACCTTCCCCCCTTCCTTCCACCATTCCCCCGCCCCTGCCCCCCGCTTGCTGTCAGTCTGTTCCATGTTTCCATGCCTCTGGTTTGATTTTGCTCGTTTTTTTTCATTAGTTCCCTCTTAGAAGTGAGATCGTATGGAACTTGTCTTTCACGGACTGGCTTACTTCACTTAGTACGGTGCTCTCCAGTCCCATCCTTGCTGTCGCAAAGGGTGAAAGCATTTTCTGAACTGCACCGTGCAAATGACATTTATTACATTTGCCATTAATTTGAAGAACATTAGAAAGAACATCTAGAAAGAACCTAGATTTAAACTAGGGATTCGGAGGTGATCTGACAGTTGGAATTGTTCCCATTCACCTTGACAATGAGTAGCACTCTTTGTTTGTAAACGACGTGAATTATTTTCGGATAGCTGCCTGGGGTGGTAGAATGGCACAGTCGTCTAGGATGTAGAGAGCTGTGTGACCAGACTGAGTTCCCAAGAAAACAAGTGGGTCTCCGATCTTGGTATCCCTTGTTCTCTGCTAGGCAGAGCCGGACAAAACCAACCCCCCTAGTGGACGGTTGGAGTGCCTGAGTGAAGAAACGACACGCTCTCTGGACAAGTGATCCCATCTGCAGACCAAGAACAGCACCACTTAACCACCAAGTTCTGAAAGCTGCAGGTGCGGCAACCACTGGCTTTGCGAACATTGAGGGACCCTTTTTCTTTCTCCCTTCTTCCCCTTTTTGGGTCATATGCTGCTTTTCTTCCTCCATGAGAATGAAAATGTTCCACATGTAAGGAAGAGACTGACATGTGACACTGTGCTCCCCACAGAGCGTTAGAGCAGCCCCATCTTTCCAGAACCCTGCCCCAGCCAGCTTCTGGAAGGTCCCCGAAGGTCCCCCAGGCACGGAACACAGCTTCAGGCGCCTACCGGAATTGCTGGTGTGAGATCACCCTGAGTCACCCCAAACACCCCCTTCTGGTGCCCAAACACTCCCTTCTCCACAAAAGCCCCCCTCCCAGATCTGTAAACATAAGCACCCACTTTCCTGGTGGCCCCGTGGCTGTACCTGTCAGGGTTTGGTCGGGGCCCTCCTCTATTTCTCTCATGACACAGAAAGATGAGAACTATGCCAACAGGCATCCAGGGAATGTTTCCGGCTCTTGTTTTTTCCACAGCTCAAATTTCCTAACAATTTTTCTTTTAGCAGGACAAAAACTTAGGAGGAAATGATCTAACCAGACAACTGGGAAAATGGTTCGTAGAAAAATCCGGCCCCGGAAGGAGTGTGGGTTCAGTCCCTGTTGACACCCATCGGAAGGCAGCAGAACAAAGGAGCGGGAGCTGGCGGCACAGAGCGGGGCTGGGTCTTGCCCGGCCCTGGCCCGGGTCCTGGTCCTGCTGTGGAAGAGAACGCACCAGCTGCCAGGCTCTCGGTCAGAAAGCAGTTAAAGGGCGGTGTGAGCTGGGCGGCTCCCGGCTCCAAGATAAAGAATGGAGAAAAAGCGAAGGGAAAAGAGGGAACAAAGACCTGGGACTTGCAGTCTGGGAGGCTAGATAGCCAGCAAACAAGTCCTCTGACAATCACTCACAGCCACTGAGCTGGAAAGCGTTTCTGCCAGAGGTGAGACCTGCTGGGCACGAGAGGTGTTTCTCTGGTGTGGCCACACAGTGGACACTTCAGCTGGCACCTGTGGCTAAACTTCCATCATGGGACAGAGGACTACACGGAAGGGACTGTGGAAACACCTGAATGCGCTCAACAGGTCAAAGCAGGCAGTTTGAAAAGAACTATCCAGATGGAGCCCCCACCACTAAGGAAAACTAAATGCTGGTGAAGGCACCTGCAGGCCATTACGACTGTATGGGAGAGGTCGGAAGGCGGGCAGAAGCTACGGCGGCAAAGAGGGTCAGGTGCACCAGCAGTGGGCCGGTGGGTCACGACAGAAGGCTGGAGAGACAAGAGACGGTCTTGTTTTAAACCAAAGAAATCAACATCGGCATTCAAGAAAATGCAAAATACAGAGAAGGCATACACAGCCAAAGGAAGCATAAAAGCCACTGAAATGGAACAGGAGCTGCATTTCTCTGAGACAAACTTGGCTGGCCTTTAAACCAAGCCCCAGCTCGGATCGGTGGAGGAAGCACTCCCGTAGGAAATCTGGGCGAGTGTGTTTTATTCTTATAAAGTAATTAAGGCAATGAACAGGCTGTCCCCTTCCGTGGAAAGGTGTGTTTTGTTCCTGGGGAAATGTCAGCAGACGACAGGATTTACTGTGCTGTTAGAAGCCAGGGGAACGCGCTGCTGCGGAGGGGGCGGGGCAGGAAGGAGAGCGGCCCCGCACGCAGGTCTCGTGCAGCCTCCAGGGCCCGGGGTGGCCGCCGGCCTCCTGGTACTCTCTGCCCTCCCCCTGACCCTCCGAAGCAGCAAAGGCGCATCCACTCCTCAGACTGTTCCTCATTAACTGTTCTTCCCACTCGACGCTGTTCAAATGGAGCTTCCTCTCCAACAACTCAAAATACGAATTCTGTGAGTTTCGCATGTATTTTGCCTAAATATTTTTCCTCATTCCCATCGACTTGGCTCTGAATGTCCCTGGAGTAAGGCAGGCAAATGGCAGAAACACAGAATCCTAAATACTGCCTCCTCTGGTGCACCTGATTTTTTTAGTGGAGGTAGAGGTAGGCCTAGGGTAGGGAAGAAGATTCAGCCCCTATTCCAGAATTCTGGGTTAGTCTGGAATCTCACATTCTCCTCTGGTGGTACCTCCCAAAATTCACATCCATGCTGCTATTACTTCATGTGAAAGAACTAAAAAGAACGGCATTTTGTTTAGAAGTCAATGATCCAGAAGCACAGATCATTTAAAGAGTCTTTTCAATTTCTCATTTCATTGTTAACGTGTCTTTTGGCCAGAGAAAGAAGAGGCATTCAAATACATTTCTTTGTAGATCTAAGATTTGATGACAGGGTAAGAGTGAAACCGAGTGGAATGCGACTTAGGACAATCACATCTCTCTTACAAACATACACATACGCAAGCAAATGACAGCGGGCCACACTGGCCAGGACAACCCTTTCCTCCTTCTACTATAAAACTGGTAAAGTAGAATTAAATGTTTGTTGTAATACAGAGCCAAGCTTAGGAAACAAAAAATGCCCAGACCCCATAGAGGAATAAATAACTGAAGTGAAAGTCTGGAATGTGAGCCTTGGGGGTCACAGGGGGAAGGGGGCAGGAGCCATGGCGTTGAGTCCGGCGGAAGAGAGGCGAGGAGAGGCGCTGGACCAGGCCTGAGCACGGACAAAGCTCGAGCCAGCTCCCCACCCCTCCCCCACCAGCACGCTGCCTGCCAGCCCAGACCGAGGGCCCAGGGACTTGGGGAGGTGGACATTTCCTGCGAAAGAGAGCGCACCCATGCGCAGCGTCACCGTGAGTTTTCACTGCCATACCGTAAAAGATCTGAACCATCACGATCACTGGGGAGTTGGCCCAGAAAACCCCAAATCACTCCGTAGCAGCACCATCAAAACCCCGGGACACGGACCACTCAGGAAGCAAACGGGTCGCTGAGGATGAGCTGACAGTGCTAAAAACCCCACCAGGGAGCACTCCCCCTTGGGGAGAGCCGGAAGTGAGGCTAACAGAAAAATCAGCAACCCCAAGAACTCGAGAAAAAAGAATCAGAGACTAGAACGTGAGTATGTTACAATAACTTTTAACACGCAGAAACTATAATAAAAGACTAAGTTGAAAAGAGAGCAGGCAACTTCGAAAAAGAACCAAAGGCAGCTTCAGAAATGAAAAGTAGAGCGAATGAAATTAGAAACCCAATGGACAGAGCAAACAGATTACAGGGCTCAGAACAGAATCAGTGAGATAAATCCAAAGCGGTTACTGAGAACACAGCACAGAGAAATCTAAAACATAGGAAAAGGGATGAATTCAATAGCAGTCAAAGAGATACCCCATGAGGGAATAACAGTGCATGGAGATGAGATCACAGTCAACAAAATGAGAACATTCAGAATTTTCTTACATGAAGAAAACCGAGCTGAATGTGAGGAATAAAAATAAATCTGAGTAAAACTGGGGGCGAAACAACATAATTGAAGACAAAATGCAAAAGCTGGGTGAGGGACTCATGCGTGTTATAACATAGTTCGATATGCAGTTTTACATGCTATCTCGTTAAGCTCCGCTGATAAGGAGACGCACGTAACACACAGAGAGGCGGCACGTGCTACGGCCTCTCCGGGGCTCTCTCTGCAGGGAGCCCCGAGGCGCAGCTTGCTTTCAGAAACGTCAAGTTGGTCTCCAGTGTGCCAGTCTGACTGACCCCACAATCTGCTGCCCACACATCCAGGGGCAGAAACCTTGACTGGAAATTTCACTAGGGTCTATACTACTCTTTGGAATCACAACTGCCAATTTCTCTTAATTCTGAACAAATTCAAAAAGTGTTGGTTCCTATAACTTAATTGATCCAGCCACCAAGTACCTGGAGTGAATTCTGATGACAAGAACCCCATCTTGTGGCAACATTTTTCACAATCAAGTGTGGCCGCACACCGCCTTGCCAGCCTCACTCGGAACATAAATCTGCATTGAGAAGTTATCGTTCCATCTGCTTCGGCAGACAGACTTTCTAACCCAGCATTGACCTTGTGTCTGTGACGACACCGGAGCGTGCAGTAAACATGCAGAGTGCGGGAATGCTGGGACTTTGGGAGTTATTTGCAGGTGAAAGCTGGTAGTTTTTGCGCAGCTCACCGCAGGAATATTTTAGGAGGAAAGCAAACAGACTCAGGGCTAGCTTCTGAAGTGTTATCATCTGGTAGGTATGGTGCAGATATGCCTACAAGACGAACTCACGTAACTAAAGCAATCCCAACACAAAATTCCTAAAGCCCGGAACAAATGGCACCGCAGTCACCGCCATGCCCAACGAAGGCACCCAGCCACAGCACGCGCCTGCCTGCGTTTCTCACCCTCGAACCGCAACCCTCTAAAAGGAGTCTTTTAATCAGCTTCATTTCCCTATTTTAAGACAGTAAAACTGGGTTCTAGAAATAAAATTTCCCTGTTTCCTCTAAAAGAAAAGTCTTCCTCAGCGCCTTCCCCCACTGTCCTATATTCCCATTTGGAAAGGTCTTACCGTTAAATAAGCTAAAAAGCGTAAAACTCTGAGCACACGTTTAAAAAGACAGTGGATTAATATTAAAACAGCTTTTTATTTGTTAATGTCACATAAGAAATTTAAGCAAGTTACACTATCTTAAAAAAAACACAACTAACGCATTTTAAGAGAAACCCTCGCCCACCCCCTCCCCCATTCCCCTCAAAAATTAAAAATGTAAGAGAAGTAACCATAAAACAAAGTTTTGTGGAATCCTTCATCCAGAGTGCTTACATGATTAGGTTAATATTGCCATCTTACAAAATTTCTCTTTTCTATTAAAAAAAACTGTAGCATTGATTGTTTATTACAAAAGATCTCATTACAAAATCCCCATACATTGAAAAATGCCCCCCTCCCTCACAGCACCGTTGTATGTAGCAGAGGATAATCAAGAGCAGATTGCCAATCCAGAGAGCAATCTTCAGATTAAGCCCAGACGCACAGTGGTTTACTGACCCTCCCCTCCTCTTCTCATAAGAACTTAAAAAACAAAACAAAACACGTACATACAAAAAAATGCCAAAAAATTTTGAGGAACCCTTTCCGAACAGTACACAGTTAGTTCAGTGTCAATAATTCACATCTTGCAACAGAGTGTATGGATATGATTTCTTTTACAAAACTTTCAGTGTCAAAAAAAGAAATTAAGGCCATCGTATTCGCAGCTTAAAAATTCACATAAAGGAAATATAAAAATATTCTGTGCTTCGGAGAAGGCTCTGCACTGTATGTAGGTAAGGATTACCATACTTCTTTGTTTCAAGGAAGACAGTTGACTTGAGAAGTTTACATAATTGCACAGCTTCTTTCGGGTGCTCTCGGGGCTCCCTGCTGAAGGAAACAGAAAGAAAAGACAGTACACTAAGAAAATGGATCACAGTGTTTTAAAATAAAAGGCACTACGAATCTGTATTACCCGCCCTCTCTCACTGTCCTCTTTAACCGTCTCCTAGGGACGCTTCCCCAGAACACTCCAGCGGCTGCCGGGACAGGGACTCTCACCTGCAGCTGCACACTTAGATCCTAAGGAGCTTTAAAAAATCCTAATGTAGGTCCCCAGATCAATTTAATGAGATTCTATTTGTATAAAATTGTAAAGCTCCTAATTTTCGGTTATTCTAACACGCAGCTGAAGTTGAAAGCCACTGTCCATTAACATCCTTGTGTGAGTGTAACTTGTGAACCAGATGGGTGGGCCCCATTCTGAACAACCGCGCCAGAGGGCACACGGCTGGATCAGCTGTCATCCCGAAGCATCTGCACTGGGTTCATCCCCAAATGGGAAGGTCACCAAAAAACTTCTCGCCAACTCGCAAGGCCACTGGATTCATTTTCTAATGCGAAACCCAACGAGCTGATCGGCCCTTCCATCTTCCTGCTTTTGAACCTTGATATCATTATTTTCTTTGATCACATAAGCTAAAAACTTTGTATATCTTTAACTTCTGTCTTTCTTCTCTCATCTTCAAGTTCAGCCACTGGGCCTACTGAATCTCCATTTAAATAGTCCCTCAGCGTCTCCGCAATCTCCCTTCTAGAGTCAACGTCTCTGACGCTGTTTCAATTTCTTGCTCTGTGCCAGGGTGTGCAGCAGCTACTTGCCTGGGCACTCCAGACTATGTCGAGTTAACACCCACCTTCCAACTCTGCTTAGCTCACGCACCCTACAATACAGCTGGATGCACAGACATACTTTGTGCTTAAGTCTTGCCATATCCCCTACGATGAATTAAAGATTGGCGCAAATTCTTTGCCACCCCTCACATAAGAAAGAGTGGAGACTATTTACCCTCCCCTGGAACTGGCCTTGTAACTCCTTTGACTAAGAGAATGTGGTGGAAGGGACACTGTGCCGGTCCTGGACCTGGCCTTGAAGAGATCCAGTGCTCTTTGTTCTCACCCTCTTGGAAGCCAGCTGCCATGCTGCAGAGCTTGAGCTAAACGAATGATTAAAAGCCACATGGAAAGACACATGGTGGACATTCCAGCCCCAGCCAAGCTCTACCTGAATGCAGCTGCATGATTCACTGTAGTCTCCATCATGTGGAGCAAAAAAATTGCCCAGCTGAGAGCCCAAACCACAGAATCATGGGAAGTAAGAAATGATACTTTTAGGCCACTAAGTTTTGGGGTGATTTTTTAATGCAAAAACAAATAATTCAGACACTCTTGGAACATCATCATCTGCTTCTCATACCCAAATAGTTGCCCATCCCACAAAATACTGGACAAGCACATTCCCCAGGGTTCTTCTCAGCTACCCTGGAGGCCAGAGAGCGTTCTCCAGCGTCTGACCAACTACCCCTCACGGTCTGAGCCACTGGTCGGGCACCTTAATCTATCTTACATGTTATTTTACTTCTAGTCATTATAACCCTTCTCATTACGGGCAGGAAATGGATCCCGTGCTTGCTTCTGAATGAAGCCGAGTCTGAAGTACCTGTTCTTAAATACTCCCTGAAATGTATGCAGTATCCAACCAAAACCTCACTCTACCTCCTATAACCCACCTCGAGGAGCTCCCAAAGGGGGGGACTAAAGACGATGTTCACTTGGAGCAGGACTGAGACTAACAGAGCAAATGACCACAGTTAAATCCAAAAACGAAGTTTTATAAGGATAGGAATTTTGATTAATGATCAGACTCAAACAGCTTGAGAATATAAACTGAAGGCTCATTAGTTATTAATAATTCTAGTTTAATTAATTAAACTCAAATTTGAAACTTCTTTATTTCAAGGCCTCTCAAAAACCCAAGCATCAGCTAAAAATCTATCTTAAAATTAGATGATTAGGAACTTAATATAGTAACAGTTCTGTTTTGTACTGAATTTGAATATTGCTCTTTGTTTTTTTCAGTTTACATGCAGATGCTTACTCTAATTTAGTGATGTAAATTTCTCAATCACAGAACCCTTAGGTAAATAATTTTAAGCATGCAGTCTAATTTATATATGCTTATTCATAAGTGTTATGCATGTCCTACCATAACATTATGTATATTAAAAAGTAAAAGACAAAACTGAAATTGGATACAATGAGAAAAAAATGTTTTGAAAAGGCAGGCAACGTGTTCTTGCAGGACCCTAGTGTGCTAACGTGAATGTGCCCCCAGGAAAACAGACCCCACTTGGAGACTGCTGGGCTGGCTCATCAAGTAAGAGGAAAAACCCAACTCCACTACTGGTTTTTCTTTTCATGTAATTCTGTTAATAAAACTAAAAACAAATATACTGAAGTAATACCTGTGGGCGGAATTCTTCCTGGACAGCCACTTCAGCTGCTTCCTCCTCCTCCTCTTCCTCTTCAGGTATGGTTGTTTTAAAGACTGTACTTCTTTGAGCAACCTCCTAAAAGCAAGAGTAGTTTGATGTTAGGTTAAAGCCACACTTAAAATCACAAAGGTTGAGAGGAAGGGGAAGCTTATCTTTACTTAAGTCTGAGAAATAGCATTCCTACATCAGGGCTAAAAAATTTTTAAGTGGTTTATCAGTAGCTTTAGCTGCTGAACAGGAAGTTTTTGCATAATTAGTAGCAGTTCTTAGATCCTCAATATTCCCTGCAGGGGGGCTACCGGTATCCAATTTGAAATGCCTGCTGAGAAGTTTCCACTGCTTTTTATCCCATTCTGCCACTAAGAATTCTATAAATGATTTGGCACACTAAATTCTTTTCACACTCAACGGAAACACTGAGTATAAAGCTCTCGCCTGGCTCCAAGCAAAGAGAAGGCGCTAAATAAATGCTGGATAAAATGAAGTCGCGGGCCAGCCGCTGCGATCTCAGGGACCGGGGCAGCACCGGGACCAGCTGCCCAGGGAGATGAAAAGGACGAGCTCCTTTCATTTCTTCAGCAACCGGCTCCTCTTGAATGAAATGGAATCAAGACCAGTACGCACTATTTACTAATAACAGACTAGTGAAGTTATATGCACGATATTCCACACATAAACAGACCTCCTGTCACTGCCTGGCAGTGCGACAAAAAGTAACCACTTCCATTTTGTACCAGAAGGCTCAAAAACAGACGCCTCTCCCGTAGAGGCTGTTGGCTCACATAAATGCAGCACTGTTTGTTTTTGTTTTTTGTTTTAAGCACAGAGCTAACCTGATGATGACCTGGCAGCAAGTAAATGAGTGCGCCAGAGAGCTCTGCAGAGCGTCTCGTTTTACTGTGTCCCATGTGCTAAGATCACTCAAGAAAGACAACTCCTCTGGAGGAGGAGCAAGACGCTAAAGTAATGTCAGTGAAAGCTTATCTGACTTTTGGCACAGGCCAGCTAGTGTCAAATGGCAGAGGAAGAAAACCAAAAGTGTCACAGAAATGAGAGTTCATTTTTTAATATGTCAGAGAATACATCTGTGAATAAAATCAGGTAGTACAGTATTTTGTGGGGAATCTTGATTATTTTTTTGCAGGGCCAGGGAAGATGGACCATTCTGAGTCTCTCAGTTGGCCAGAAACTTCCATTCTGTGAGATCAGCCTACGTCTACACATACAAATAGCCATTTTCATGAGTATCTATCTGCCATCTATAACCAAATTAGCACTAGTTTTAAAAAGCACGTAAATCTTTAGATCAATGATAATTCTTTGAACCAAGATATCAGTTGGGAAATGGCAGCATGCAAAACAGAAAAGATTCTCAAAAACCTTTTGAAGTACCCAGATTTCTTCAACTCATCTCAAAATAAGGGGGGAAAAGTCAAAATCTGTTACAGAATCCTTGCATTCTAGCTTCCAGCAGCCAGGGTATACATCCCACATGGAAACACTGGCTGTTACAGCCCATGATGTAGTAAGACTATCGGCCTCAAATGAGGAGCTTAGAAAAAAAGAAACTTGCCAACTTGATTGATTTTTAATTACTTCAACATAACTACTTGAATGCAAGTCTTCAGGTAGGCACTCCTCATCTGACAACACTTGAAAACCAGTTACTCTAATGCAGAAAGCCTGTATGGAAAAGAAATGAGCTAAATACTGCCTAAAAATGTAGACAGAAAAATAATAGAACAAATTTAGAATCAAAAGTTGTTAGATTTAGGCCTAGGAAATTGTTATTATTCACGGTGCTAAGAGATAAGTATCTTTACCAAAATAATTTCTCTCAGCAAGATACCCGGCCCCATGAGTGCCCTGAAAGGCAGGCGGGGACGGTGTCTGCACAAACCCACTCTGGGCGGCCCTAGGTGCAGGGGTGCAGCGGCCAGCTCGCCAGAGCAGCCCGTGTGCTCATCTCACCACACCTCTGTGCTCCGGACGGCTTGTTGGGCACCTGGAACCTCCACAGTGGGAGTAGTTATACCACACAAATCAGTAAATGCTACAAATCAGGGCAGTTTTTGTTCCTGGAGGAGCCGAATGTTAAGCTATGATGCCTCTGTATGCACATGTAATCACTTGCATATGCGAAAGTTCTAGTTACGCCTATATTCTATAAGGTACAGAGACAGTGCTTTATTTTTTCATTTCCCTCATACAAAAACATTTTATTTATCATCGTGACATTTGCTGTTTTTAATCATCTAGCACCCCGTCCCTCACTTCTCAGTAAGAGCCCCCAGTTTCCCTGGATACTCATCTCTCCCATGGAGGTAAAAGACGTGTGTGTCACAAGGAGCCAAATGTGACCCAGCTGTGGCGAGGGAAGGAGACGCAAGCTCCACCAACTCTGCCCTCCTGACTCCAGGACTGGTTGAGAGGTGGGCATGTGACCCAAACTGGTTCTCTAAGACTGAAGCCCAGGACAAGGGCCTCCCCGGGAAGGTGCCCTCTCCCATCCCAAGCCAGCCTGAAACCATGCGCCACGAGGAGCGACCAGCAGGGAGGCCACTGGGGAAGCAGAGACAACAGAACGCTGCCTGGGGACACTGCACGAGCCGACACCTGCAGCCTACTATCTCTGGGTTTGGGTTTATGAACCGCACATTCCCATGATTTTAAAGCCAGTTTAATTGGCTTTCATTGGGTTTTCTGATATTTTAAATGACTCAGCAAGAAGAAAATATACATAGAAAATTAAACTGACTTAAACCAATTAACTTCAATCTTACAGAAAAGTGTTCTTTACGGTGGTAATTATAGACTGTTGCAAATATGGTCTGGGACCTACTACTAATCATGGTCTTACAGAATTAAATAAACAGGTGCCAAAAGTACTCCTCTAACAACCACAGAAATAAATAACTACGTTGTGATACTGCCGTGGCTTCCAACAGAAGTCCTTTAATAGAGCCTAGCCAAGCAAGAAGCCAGTTTGTTAAAACAGACACACCAACAAAGGTCTGGGAGTTGGGGGTTGGAATTATGAAGGGAAATAAGAGCTTCAGGTAGCTTTATGGAAACATCACCAATGATACTACCGCAAGGCATATCCCATGTTATGATACCTGCTTTGTCTGCATCATTGTGTCTATTGTGGGGGCTTTTAAACCCTCTGCATCCCAAATATCCTCCTGTTTAGGTTACTTCTAGCTTGGAACATATTTTCACACAGAAAAAAATGCTACGGATGGTAACGAGAGTCCAAGGCTCACGAAAGCTATTTCATCCACCTCATAATAGTGCTTTTCAACCCGAGCAAGTCACCAGTCACACCAATGCTTTGAAAGAGATGTGTACTCTGACAACCTCAGTTATTGGGGCAACGAGCAGCACAGGAGCCACAGTAATTCCTGCACGTCGGTGGCAGCACCAGTGACAGCCAGGAAGGATCCCAGTGCCGAAGGCAGCGAGCAAGGGCTTCTGCTTCTGCACAGAGAGCAGGAGGAAGATCCAGCACCGTGCAGTCTGTGAATTACTGAAAGCATTCCGTAAACACGCCCCCACCCTGAGAACACAGCTGGTACTTGGAGGTGAATTCCCCAGATGCACCCAAAAACATCACGCAGCTGTACTGAGGTCCACAGAGAAGAAACTGGATGCCATTTCATCCACAGCCTTGGTCTGAGACGAGAGCCACTCTTCACTCCCCAGTGAACCCCTTACACAGAGCTGTCTCACCCTCAGCATGTGTCTGCAGTGGGGATGGGTGGGAGGGTGGCCAGGCACAGGCCTTCTTGTGGAAATACCTCAGAGCCCGCAATGAATGCTGTTAATTACTTTATTTCTCTGAACTTAAGTGAAGGTCCATGTGTGATTTTTTTTTAATTCATCCAATAAATTCTTACTGAATGCCCATTATGTACCAGGCATACTGCCAAAAATAAAAGAATCAGAATAGGTCCATGCCCTCCAGGTACTTATTACTCTAGTGAGAGAGGACAACCTGACCAGCACCGTGCAGGGCACGAGGTCTGCACCTGGCACGTTGGCAGGAGAGCAGGAAGCCCCACGGGAGCACTGTGGTCCGACCTGAGACCACGCTGTCCTTCACAGACACTTTCGTCGCCTGTGCGTGTGTATGGTGGTGGCAGCAGAGTGACTTTACCTGACAGCTGGGGACAGGTAAGGTTCTTTAAACAAGAATTTTGGGACTGACATGTTGAAAACATACACATCAACTAGATCTTCAAACTCCACAATCTTCAAATCCAAAGTTTCACAAACACTCTGACAGCTTGGTGACAAGGTTAAAAACACAATCATTGAATAGAGGCCAGATGCTGTTCGAAGCATCTCCCAGGATTGTCTCATTTATATTATTCTCATTGTATCAATATTATCTCATTTATGTGGTCTTAACTCTGTCCTAAAGAAAACTAAGAGAGGTGAAGGAGCGTGCGTAAAAACACACAGCCAATGTGCAGTGGAGATTCTAGGGCCGTGGTACCAATCAGACTCCCTTCCGCACTCATGTCTCATTCCTAAAACCTGAAGTCCCCTCAGGCAGCCTGGGTCTGATTTAAGCAATCAGTTAACTTTGTATTTCAATTTGGTTTTTACAAAGCAATCGCATTTGCTGTGATGAACTTTCGGGTGAACCTGATAAAGCGGCATACCTCTCCCTGAGAATTTTTCAGTATAACCTTCACATCTTCACCAGTGCCCCAGGAGTTCTGGTTCTTCCAGATGAGGTCTGTCGGAGGACTGGCCGTGACACCAGCGTTTGCAGCCCAGATCTGGGGGGAGAAAAGGCCATCAGTCTACTCGGAACCCAGCTATCCCACAGGCCAGTGACAACAGCATTGTGATGAGGGTTGAATAGCTTATAGGACTGATTCTAAGTCTCAGAACTGTGCCCTAGCTTCACACTCGCTATATTAAGTAGCTGCGTCAAGGAGAAGCCACAGAACTTATCTAGGCTTCAGCTTCCTCATCTGATAAACGGAAGTGATGACACAGGGCTCCTAAGTCCAGTTGCTTACATGCACATCCTAGCTCCTCTATGTGTCCGCCAACCTGGAGAAAGTGACCTTACTTTTGTCTTCCACACCATGGAACAGAAACGGTACCTTTAAAATGTGAAGCTCTCATCAAGAACAAGTGATCACCCGCATGCAGTGGCTGGCCCACTCAAGGGATAAGAGCTCTCAGTGTTGCCACTCTATTCTTCTATGGGTTTTATAGGCCCACCTGCCTGTTAAGAGAGCCTTCGACCCCCTCCCGTAGCATCTGTCCTCCGGTGGCCTGGAGCAGGAATTGAGGAGATGATTAACTTCCCTCAAACCTTCTACAGCAAAAAGCCTATGGAGCACTCTCATGGAAACGGGCATGTCTCCAACCAGGAACAGCGTCACACCACCATGGAGTGTGTGAAACTGAGCTTCAAAAAGAATACAGGAAATGGACACATCATTCAGCAGTCAATGGGTAATATGACCGCTATCGAAATAGGCAAAACAAAGAAAATACTTGTATGTTCCTTCTCAACAGCATAAAAAATCCTGCCAGATTTTTCATGTATTTGCTGGCAGAAGAGTACGGGTGAAGCGGAGAAAACATTAGAGTAGAAAGTGCAGGTCTGAATCCAGGACAAAGCACTACGGCTCTATGAACCTCAGCGTCCTCATCTGTAGGGATACTGCTAGTAGCCTGATCTTTCTAAAGATCACATGGAAATGGGCAAGTTCTCTACCCCATAAATTGTTTTACAACAGGACAGGCAATCTGATGGCAAAAGAAGACTAGAGATGATATAGGCAGGGATATTTTTAAATGAGAAAAAAAATGTATGAATTCCTGACTAGGAGAGTCCTTCCTCTTTAGAAGCTCACTTGAAGCTTCCAAGCCTCCATCAGCATGATAAATGCAAAGGCCCAGGGAGCGCCTGCCGGAAGAAATCTGAAAAAAGGCCCCATCGGGCAGACGCTCAGATCACGTGGAATGGCAGTGTTTTCATAACTGAGAGTGACACTCGTCACTAGTCCACATGGAATCACACAGCTGGTTTAGTGTGAATAATAATCAAAATATCGGTCATCTTACCGATGACTGATTTAGGTAATTTAACCTAAAATTGTTCAATATGCAGCCATATGTGGCTCACGAGCACCTGGAACAGGGCTGGTCCAGACTGAGACCTGCAGGAAAGGCACCAGGAAGCAGGAAGATGCAGTTTGCAAAAAAGTCAAATATCTGACACAATTTTCTATATTGATCACATGTTGAAATGATAATATTTTGGATATACTAAACTAAATAAAATGTACTGAAGCTAATTTCACATATTTCTTTACTTTTTTAAATGTGGCTATAAGAAAATTTTAAATTATATATGTAGCTCTCTTATTTCTGTTCTAGAGTTTTAAGCTCATCTTCGCTATTGCCTTCTACGATTTTATAGAACAATCTCTTACAACTACCATGTTCCAAAAAACTTCTCACATTTAATGCTACCGACTAGGGAACAACACGTATTACGTTATTTTGTATTATAATTGAGTTCTCCACTAGCCCTACAGACTAGTATCTATTTTAGTCCCTGCGGAACCATATGCAGTGGGAAACGCAGATGATTGGCATAATGGCTTCCCATTACTTTAAGGAGATAGAGAGCACTCTCAAATCTGAATCTTCTGAATTAAAATGTTAGATACTTTCCACTACATTATGCAGTTTCCATAAGACATATAAGACTGAACAATTTTCTCTCGGTCTAGTAATTACTAAGGAGAAGAAAGGATAATGTCGTTAGGACATTTGTTCCCATTTTCACTCATTATTATAAAATTACCATGTGATATTTTCACAATGTGGCATCAAGCTCTATGAATACTTTTTAAAAGAGAAGTTCTAACCTCTTGAGCCTTTGATCTTATAACTAACTAAGGTTTGTATCAATCAAAATGTAAAACGTGTTTTAGTAATTTTTAAAAAGAATCTATAAAAAGACAGTCATCTCTACATTCTTTAGGATGAAAATAGTGACTTCTTTAAAATTGCTATCAAAGCTAACATATATTATTGTTTGCTAAACTACTTACTAAGCAAAGGCAAAGAAACCTTGTGTCTGATCTATGAAGTCTATTCTCTAAAAAGTGAGCAAATGATATTTAGTGACTGCTGAAGATGTGGTATCTCAGAATCTCACAGAAAACCATTTAGAACTCAAAATAGAATCAGAATGGCACACAGCCCATCTTTCTAAATCTAGAACCGTGACACTATGTAAAAACGACATGTAACCTGTGCTAAAATAGGTCGTAAAGGACTAACTCTTTACAACACTATCACCGACTGACTTCTGTTGAAAACAGAAGTAGGTCCTGATCAGCATGGCTCAGTTGGTTGGGTGCTGTACCACAAAGCAAAAGGTCACTGGTTCAATCCCTAGTCACAGCACATGCGTGGGTTGCGTGCGGGTTCAGTCACCCGTTGGGGCACGTACAAAAGGCAACCAATCGATGTCTCCCTCCCTCCCTTCTTCTCTCTTTAAAAATAAAAATAAAGAACAAAACATTAAGTAGGTCCCTATCCCAACACTAGAAATGGAGACTAAGGGTGAGGTGGGGCCTGGACACCAAAACACCATGGCTCTGAGGCTCGTCTAGGACTGCAAACCGCTGCTTCGAGGCAGACCCCTAGCACGAAGGGATCATCCTCCTAACTGCCCTTTACGCCAGGCAGCACCTTCTGCACTACCCTGGGCTACAATGAGAAGCCAAGAGACAGCTGTTTTATAACTACTAGCGTAGACAAAAATAAAAAGAATTCATAGGTCAATTCTTTCACTTTTAATAGACAATTGCTACTTTCAATAACACAAAATTTTAAAAATCTTTAACAGCATGTATGATTCCCTAATAATGTCAAAGACATTATTAATGCCCAGTTTTAAAATGCTTCTCTTTAAGCCAAAAATTTTCTTGAATTACTTTAACAGTTGGCTAAGACAATGAAGTTAAATGGTGAATAAATTCACTTACCGTAACAGTCTGGCCTGCCTTCAGCACATATCTTGAGGTATATTTGTAACTGACTGATGTGTCTCCAATTTTTCTGATCATCTCCCAGCCTCCCATTGGTTGATCCTATTCACAAAACAACATAAAAAAAGGCCACTTCAAATATAGAGAGTTATGGAACAATCAAATAAATGAATCTATATAGGTAGTTAATCTAGCTTTATGACTGACTTCACATTATTCACATTTTCCTGTTGGAAAATGAAAACATGGCTTTGTCACTCAACAAAAGAGTAACTTTGACAATGTTGCAGTTTAAATGATTAAGGTACTTAATTTTAAAGAGGGCAAAACTGGAGGAAAGGGGTCTTTTCTGCTAGATCACATGGGTCTTTTAAATTCACGCCTGTCATAATCATAAACATCCAACACTTGATTAACTTAAGCTTAGAAAGAGAAGGAAGAAATCACGTCTCTTCTCTTTTGCATCTGTACCACTTCTGCCCACGCTGAACTCTCTCACCTAAAAGCAGGAGGGGCTCCCAGAGGGTGAGTGGCACCTCAAGGCCCCCAGCTGCCCGAGCTGCCTGACACCTGAGGGAAGGCACAGGACATGAAGGCGATCAGCTCCCCTGGCGCACAGCCTTTATTCAAAGACAAGAATAAACCAGGCTGAGAGCCAGCCTCAGCACAGCTCCAAGCTGGGCTGTGCGCCTTCTGAAACACAGCCAAACTGTAACAATGGAGCAGTAGAGGCTGCTCTGGTCTTCAGCAGCTGAAGCTGTGACTGAGGCCGCGGGCCTGGTCTCTTCAGTGTCAGAACTGCCAGTGCTCCTTTGCCCACCCAAACTGTCTCTTCCTCCACATGCCAGACAGTGTCCGTGCCCTGGCACCCAGACCTGCCTGCCTCCAAAATCACCTCACACTCGTCGGAGCCCCGAGCTCCACTACACCTAGTCAGGCAGGACCTTCACCACTTGAAGCCCCAGCTCAAAGCTCCAAAATTCCCTCGAATATTTTATGTTTACTTTGAAACAAATAATTTTAAGACAGAGCTTAATACTATTCTTGATATAAGTTACATCATTAGCATCCACTCATTCATTCACTTAGAGGAAAACACTCCCTGCCAATATCTGAGTCTGGCTCGTACTTCCTTCCTTGCACGAAAGAATATCCACCACTTACACCTACACTCCAAATTTTTCAGAAATCTGGGCAGGGCAGGGAGTAACAATAATTCATCCTCAGGACGGCCACTGTGACAAAGTGGCCAGAAGTGGGGGGGGAAGCCCTGGCTCTTTTGTAAAGGGCGAGTGAAGAAAATCTTCAAACTACTAAGAGCATCGACTCCTCTTCCCCCTCCTATTTTAATTTATATTTTGTTCGTGAATTTAAGTGAAGATTACTGAATCCACGTAACTGCTGAGGCGTTATTACAATTGCAAGATAGCCCACCAATCAGCAAAGCCCTGCTGAGAAAAAAACGGGCCTGTTTTTCACCTGTTCAGAAGTGTTCTTCAAGCGGATAAACTTCCCGTCAACATCGATCTCCTCAATGCAGACGTTGCCAGTGGCTGAAGCGGAATGAGAGATGCTAACACTGCTGCTCGCCTCCGACTCTTCCACGTCGACTCTCTTCCGTTTTCCTCTGGTCGTGCGCACGCTGCGACTTGAGGATGCTCGTGACACCGTCACACGGGAAGAAGGGCTTGGAGAGAGCTTCAATCTGTGCAGGAAAAGTAGGGCGTCGGGTTTGTCAAACGTACATGCCCTCCTATCTTAAAAAAGTGGGTACTGATATCCTGCAGGTGCCTTTCTAAAGCAAAACATTACTGGTGATCTCCTAGACAAAGGCAGCGTCCATCCTAACTAAGATGAACCTCTTTGGGTTAGGATGCCCACCATCAATTTTATTTTATTTTTTAAAAACTTGTAATTTGAATGTTTTCCCCATGAATAGAATATAAACATAACGAGATGGTTGTGAAAGGAGGGGAGGAAATCATCCCACCTACCATCGTGCTACCACAAACACTGTTAGATTTAGTACATTTAGTATTGTCATGCCTGTCTTTCTTTTTTTACAAAATTACAGTCGCAATGTACGTAATACTGAAATTGAATGGTTTTTTTTATTCTAAATCACATACTCTCCTTTGGAACTTTTTTCTGAGAATAGATGTTAAAAAGTTTCAACACCAACCAGATTTGAAAAATAAGTATAAAGTCTCTTTCAGCAAATCTGATATTTTACAACGTATTAAATTAACAAAACATTTTAAATCCAAAGGAAAGGCTCCATCTGGACCCAGGCCAGCATATTTAACTAATAATAATAATAACAGGAAAGACTGCTTGGGCAACAGTTGTTGCCAAGGTACATACCTACACCTCAACACCTAGGTGATAAAAGAAAGCACAGAGAAAATATATAAAGTTGCCTTAACTGTTTTAAAATAAAACTCAATCCTATCTACCTTTTTTTAACACAAGGGGTAGGGCAGAGAGGAGACTATGACGCAGAGAGACACGTAAGCGCCTCACCTCTCTTCTTCGCCTTCCAAGAGCTTTCTGTAAGCACTGATCTCCATGTCCAGGGCCAACTTCACGTCCAGAAGTTGTTCATAGTCGCTCAGCTGCTGCTGCATCTGATCGCGTATTTCCGCCACCTCCCTCTCTTTGTCAGAGAGCATGCGCCGAGAGTTGTCTCTTTCTTTAGCAAGCAAGTCCTCCAACTCTTGAATCCTCTCCAAACAGGCTCTAGACTTCAGATTCAAGCAAACGCGTTTACTTTCTAGGAACATTCCCACATTCGCACGAGGCAGCTATTTTAAACCAGAAACCACTTCCTGGACTAGTAAACAAATAGAACCCGAAGGGATATCTAACAGAGTAAGAGAGATTTCGATTTTAAGAAATCAAAAACCAAAATCCCTCCGATAAAAACACAGCCTGTAAGGAAGTTTTGGCTTATAAAATTCCTGAAAACAAGAACATATCAATCAAATGTGTTATAAACGTATATCTAATTTTTCTGTATTTGGCCAAATAAAAATTTAAACTGTGGTCTTAATAAAAGTCAAGCCTGGCTCCCCTACAAGCCTTTGAGCTCAGAAGTATAAATTAACCAAAGTCAAGAGCTAAAAAGAACCTCATGGACAAAAGAAGCAAGGGTAGGTTTCAGAGAAAGGCTGGAACTGTCCGGGGAACGAAGTAAAGGGATCCCGCAGTCCCTTCAGGGGCCGTGGGAGCCCTTCAGGACCGCCGTGCCCGCTCACGCTCAGTCGGCTCGCACAAACTACACCACACAGTGCGGTCTGTAAAATACCACTGCAAACGTAAACACTTTACATCTGATATTTTAAAAATGAGAAGGTATACATCCTGAACCAGAAAGTTCATCTTAGCAACCTGGTGCTTCACTAGGTAATTATTCTTCTATATTTCTCCAAGACAGAATTCATCTCAGTAGCCCCAGAAAGTGACAAAGGTAATCCACTCACAAAGACTGATGGATACAGCTTAGCCCCTGGAATCACAAATAGCTGCACCGGCGCAGGACGGAAAAGGTGCCTAGTGCAAAAATTAGGTCTAGAAAACTGGAGATAAAGAAGGAGCTCTGGACTGTGCAGGAACACTACACTCTAAATAGTGGATTTATTTCTCCCAGGAGTATAAGGTAAAAAAAATTGAAACTGCTTTCTATGTGTACTGGGGTTGAACAAATAAGTAAACAAGATAGCAGAAACCAGGTTTCTTACTCTTAGAAAGAAAAATTACCGATAAGCGAGAAAGGAAGCTTAAAACGAGCTCTGAGGTACAGGGTACGAGACATCAGTATGAACTTGTGTTTAGCTTAATATACATATAGATAGACAAATAAGTGTGCAAACACGATTAGCGTGCGTACATGTATCACCTAGCTCTGCCCTCAAGAGGGCCGGAAAAGTACAAGATGAGCCCGCAGCGCCTCCCATTCGATAGCATCAGAGAGCAGAGCGGTGCTCCGGGCACGGCAGCCCACCTGACAGAACCCCTGAACAACGCTGGAACAGTCCGAGCCAATAAAATAATGTAGTGCTGGGTTATAACCCGCAATACAAAACAAATATGCAATCGTTCGTGCCGATATAAACAAATAAAAGAACAAACTGATACACAGGGGAAGAAGAACTAAACCTTTACTTAAGAATCCCATTTAATAAAAGTAGACAGTCCCGCTTCAGGGGGTAGAGCTGATTTCTTGCCCTTCTCCCACACTCGACAGCCAGCTGGACTCAGTGATTTGCCATCGAGCAACTTACTTCTCAAGAACAAAGTATGGAAAGGGAAAAATAGCAATTTGACAGTGAAGAAACCTGGCAAACACTACCGTAACCAATTACAAAGATTAACATCACCAATGATACAGCATGGATGTCATGCAATCCCTAATATGATGTAACAAGAAGGGCACTTAAGCCCGTGACCCCAGTCTAATCACGATGAACCTGGATAAACCCAGACTGGGGACACTGTACGGGATGCCCGACTAGTCCCCCTCAAAACTGCCATGGTCGTGAAAAACAAAGGAAGCCTGAGAAACTTTCACAGATCAGAAGAGACTGGGGAGACGTGGTAGACAGTAACAGGAAATGTGGTGAAATCCAAACAGTGGTAACAAAGTGCCAACAAAGGGGGACACTGGGTGAGAGAGATGGTGTAACTGTCTGTACCATCTTTCCAACTTTTTGGTAATCTAAGTTATGCCAAAGTAAAAAAGTTGTGTTAAGGATAATCAATCAATTAATTACAATTCAGAGCGGCACCGGACATTCTAGAGCAGCAGCAGGCACTCATCTCGGAGTGATACCAAACATAATCCCTGCCTCCGAGAACTTGCATTTCCATGAGTTTGCAGAAAAACATGGTCTAAACTATTTTTTCCGTCTCGGGTTTCTTATATTTTCTTTCCCCCAAAAGGAAAATATCTAAATTCCAAACGCCTCTTCTCCAATCAGTCCCTTCACGTCAGTCCCATGTGGCAGACACACAGCACGGGCAACAGGTGGGGCCTAAAGGAGCTGCTGAGAGACACAAGCTACCCGAGGGTTAGAGACGACCTGAGCCTAGATGTGTAACCCCAAATGTCCCTGTTTGTCCGCCTTTGATGCCACAGAGTTCTTTCAAGGGGAAAAACCAAAATGCAGGCATGAAAATGCTTCATTTTAAAGTGTTCCCTGGATTATTCTATAGTTAAAGTACAAATATTTACATTCTATTTTAAATAGCTGCACTACAGCTGTTATCTAGTGAAATACATAGACTGCAACATGAGAAATAGACCTAGATTCCTCTTCCCAATTCTACTGTCGGCAACTTAGGAGACTCTTGGCGCCCACTAAACCAGTATCCACATTTGGAAAATGAAGAGGTCTGACCAGATTATCTGTAAGGTCCTACCTCCGACTCCAGTATTTTATGACTGACTTCTACTGGTCTTGGTTTTTTGTTTTGTAGTACATACCAGTTTACTGTATTAGTTTATTGTGCTCTAGCTACAAGAGCAATTTCCAGAGTCCGGGTGTTACAAAAACAAAAATTAGATATGCTTTCGAAGTGCCGCTGGAAATTCCTGCAAGTCAAAGAGACTTCTAACCAACCAATTGATTCGGCCAAAGTAAAAAAATCTAGATAGAAATGCAATATATGAAATCCCTAATTCCAGAACATAACACTGCTACCATCTAGTATTTTAAGATATTTTCTAAAATCAGCATTTTAAAGCCTGTGTCAATTTTAAATACAATTTAAGAAGCACTGTACTTTGCTAACATGATTCAGATCACTGAAAGGAAACACTGTGGTCTCACAGGCAGTGTGATGAAACCGATATGACTCAGCAGCAAACACTACGAAATAGATGTACAATAGGAAAATACCAAGAGAGACGGCTTATGTCTCTTTAGTGATCTTTCTCAGGCTAAAATTTAATAAAGATATTCCTCAAAATATACTGTTTATCATAAGATCTGATACCAGGAAAGAACAGAGGAAAAGATCCCCACTCCTACCCCACAACAGAGAAATTTAAAACTATTCTGGTTGAAGGAGGTGCTCCTCTCCTATTTCCTAAGGAGTTAGCTCCAAGAATCCCCTGGGCCCTGCCTAACACCACTTAAAATCAAGTAACCTGAGCCCTAGGTAGTGCAGCTCAGTGGATTGAGCACTGGCCTATGAGCCAAAAGGTCACCAGTTCAATTCCCAGTGAGGACACTTGCCTGGGTTGTGGGCTAAATCCCCACTTGGGGGCTTGTGAGAGGCAATCAATCAATGTTTCTCTTTACAGATTGATGTTTCTCTCCCTCTTTCTCCCTCCTTTCCCCTCTCTCTAAAAATAAATAAATAAAATACTTTTTTTAAAAGATTATCTGTTATATTCCTAAAAGGAAATCTTTGAAGAGAGTGAGTGAGGTATAAAGTGAAAAACTGGGAACTAGGAGAGAAACCCACTTGTCAAGCGGGACTTGCAGTCTTCGGGCAAGTCATCCAACTCACCTGGGTGGACTGAGTGAACTCAAAGGTCCTTCGGCTCAGCTGTCACACAGAACTTCAAAATACTAACAGGACAAAAACAGGTCTAAAGTAATCTTTATATTTGTTGTGTAACAGAGTACACATGTAGGCAATGTAAAAACTTCTGTTTTAATTTTTTTATAGTACTCCATTTTATGTAAGTCACTGTCTGCTTTGTTTTCTAAATTCCTGCAATGTTTTCCATTTTATAATCAGGAAAAGGTTTTACTAAAAATAAACTAAGAAAAAGAAAAAAGAAAAAGAAAAAGAAAGGTTTAACCAGTAATCAGATCATTTCAGTCGTATGTGGAAAGATTAAGACAGCAAGATTCCCTCCCTTGAAGGAACCAGGAGCTCAAGTACTTCCCAAGGAGCTGAGGTGAGCAGCAGAGGACCGAGGCACTGAGCGCCACGTCGCTGCACACGTGCTTTGTGCCCACAGCGCCGCCCTCAGACTGAAACAGACTTCAAGCATGCAAGCCTGCGTAGCTACACCGAGAGCACACCATCACGCACGGGTAGGAACCCACACAGCACATCCCGCAACACTGTCATTTGTCACTAGCTGCACCAATGAATGAATGTTACTAAATTCTTAGTACACGGATTAATGCTATTTCCTGACAGAGAACTTGTCTAAAGAAACACAAAGCATTTACTGCCCACAAAGAATCTTTGCATGTTTTTCTTCATTGTGGCTTCCAGTGTGAATGAAGAAGGAGTTTGGTGGGCAGAGCACCGTGTGGAGAGGAGGCTGCTGGGTGGGTCAGAAAACCTGGGTCCTGGGGTAGGTGAGACCTGGGATAAATCAGCAGCCTGCTTCCTCAAGGACAACTCCCTTAGCTCTGGGTAATCTATTAGTGTAAGAATAATAGTCTTCTGACTGGAAGAAGCAATGAAAAAAGGAAAAATCCAGGGAGCACTGTAAAGCCAGAGTGCAGAAAAACTCCATGCTCTCTAAAAAGTGGCACCAGGCAGAGCAAAGCCTGTAGACCACCATGGTGGGGATGGCTTTCCAGTTCAACTTCGATTCTGCTTAGGGGAGGATACTCACCTCTTTCTGTAGGTTAGAAAGCTGAGATGAAAGGCTCTCAATTCTCATACGACTTTCCATCAGTTCTTCCCTGGCACTGTTGACAGTAGAAGTATTCATCTCTGATGCTAGCCTGGCATTCTCGAGCTAAAAGCAGCAGCAAACCAGTCAGTCTTATGTGGTGCATTAGAACAAGTAAAAGAGGAAGCATGATTCATCTTAAGGTATTTCATTTCAAACCTAAGCCCTGCTGGTAACTGGCTGATGAAACAGGAAGTTGGCAGACATGGCCAAAATTACTGTATTTTAATGCATGAGCTAATATACCTGGGTCTTTACCCAAAGTTTATGACTTCAATATTTCATCCATTATTATCACTAGTGTCTCCGATACCACTGCTAATAAGGAGACTGGGCAGTAGCAACTTAACCACAGTGACTTTTGTGGGAAAACAAACATCACACATCCCTCACCCACAAAATAATACAAAATACAAAGAAAATAGGAAGAAAGCACTAACTGATACATTATTCAAAACCGACAGAAACACTTTTTTTCAGAAGCAAAAAACAGCTCCTCAGGTAGATTCAATATCCTGCCCCTCCAAATGCCCATAACATTCTGTTCTGCACGCGTCTCGGGCACACTTGCACGTCTGTTGCCTCTTCCCTGGCTCCCGCTAAGACCGCAGCCTAGGTGATGGGCCGAAACGATGGCTCCTCCACTGCCCAGTACAATGCCCAGCACTGGGGTAAGTTGGACAGTTGAATGTGGTGGTTAAAAGACCTCTCCCTTCTACCAACCAACTGCTGCTTCATAAAATGGATTAAAAGCAACATGACCAGTTTAAGGCCATGCAATAGAAATTATTTTCAATATGCCTATGATCCCAATTTTCTAAGTCTTCCACTAATAATTATTTTTAATCAGATCATGTAACATTTAACACACTAGGGTGAAAGTATTTACTAGGAAAGCTTGTATTTATTGGGATTTTATGAATTTTTGCATGGTCTGCTAATACAAGTGGGAAGTTTCTATAATTCTTTTTAAATATAAAAAGTGTCAGAGAAAGAAATATCAGAGACTTTCCATTTGGCCTTTGTTCACAAAAGGCCCCAGTGTGGTGGTCACAACCTGTCCACAACGATGCCCTGAGGTCGGACCGCATGCAGTCTAGCATGGTCGGTACTTGTTACCGGAAGGAAACGATTTTTGGATGGCTTGGGTTTTACTACTACAACATGACATGAATGATCAATGCAACAAAGAGATAAACCCTCATCTCAGACAAAATTAGAATAACCTGACTTTCTCTGAATAATATCTGGCAATGTTCACTTTACAGATAACTGCTATTTTTTTTACAAATCCATTTTCCATATTTATGAAGACTAAGGGAATTCACTTAAGAAAAGGAGAACACACAGACACCAAGCCGTCTTCTCCGGGGGACTGTGAGTGGCGGTGCAGGGGCAAAGCCAGGTCTCGGAGGAGGAGGCTGCTTACTTTGGCGTGGTATGTCTGCTCCAGCTCCTCCTTGTACAGCTTGACCTGGGCGTCGTGCTGCTCTCTCATCTCGTGCAGGGCCTGAGCCAGCTTGTACTCGTACTCAATCTGACGCCCGGAATCCACCTCCACCAAGCGAGTTTCGTGCTTCCTTCTGGTCTCATTGATCTCCTGGGGCGGGGAAATTACATAAAACCAAGTTACACACCACAGCTGCACCCGAAAAGTCTGACTGACATCAGCCATCTGAGGTTTCAGGGACCAACCTCCTCATGTCTATCGTAGGGCAGGCACATGAACACGCTTCTTTGCCTTCATTTTCAAACGAGAAGATTTTTGAGATGCAACTAATAACAGAAATGGTAGCATCTTGAGCCCTGGGAATTTTCTTTCTTTTCAGTAGCATAGCTATTCACTTCTCTGAAGGCAAGGAATGGCGTGGAAGGCTTACTAAAAAACCATGCAATCGTGGATAACAATGTATGTGTTCTGAATAGTGACTGTTTTTCTAAATTGTTGTATTGATGATCCTAAAACACCTCTGGAAAAAAATCCACATGGAAAGTTAAACTTGTCAGGACAACTTAACTAGAAAATTTGTACACAATGAAACTATTTTCTTAGACATACTAAGATGCACTAGTAGGCAGAGAAAGCTGATGTACATGACTTACTTTTAAGAGCTGGTGCTAAGGTATCAATATCAATTGATACAAAATCATATGAACAATTACTACTTCACTATCTTGAGTACATGACAATCCACTACTAAACAATAGAAATGTAGGCAGAATCCTGTGCTTTATGGTTTAAGGAACCATCCAAAACTAGAATGGCTAGGAACACAAGTCCAAGAATAAAATTTCCATTCCAGCCTCCAGCTCTGCACACAGATGTCTTTAATGACAGTAATTAAAGAGGCCACAAGAGGGGGATATAAGCCACTGACGTTCTTGTTTCTGTGTCATCTTACTCCAAGTGTTTTTATATGCCTCGCCTCGCTTTCTTTGCACAGTTCTTCACAGAGGAAAATGCACCAGTCAGAATCAGAAAACCAAGTTCAAATGCCAGCTCTGCTATTTACCTCCCAGGGCTCACACCTAATTAAGAAAGTGGAAAACATGCAAATGAAGGCTTTAGTTCAACTCATGTTGAGCACGTACTAATAACTTTGCCCTTTTTCTATCTCCCTCTCCTTTCTGGTTTTCTCCTTCCTTTTTTTGCCCCCTTACCTGTTCTTAATACAGAACTATGGCAAACTTATTGAATAGAATTATACCTTCCATTTGAAAAAAATTAAGAGGAATATTTTAAATTCATTCTGAAATAAGGGAAACACTGAAACCATGCTGCCCGACAGCGTAAAGAGGCAGGAGCGCACGCACAGCATCAGAACTAAGCGGTGGCAGATCACCAACACCTTTAACAAACAAAAATGTGGCCAACTTAATATGACAATATCTCCGTTTCTAAAGCAAAACTGTAGCCAACAAGTACATTGTTGTAAACAGTTTGCAAGGAGCTTTCGTACACAATATTCCATTTTGATTCTCACTGCTCCTTGGAGAAAAAATAGCAGGCATTGGTATTTCACTTTTGATAAAGAACCGACAAGAGGTGTCCAAAGTCTGAATGCTCAGGAGTGTGCACTTTACCCCAACAATGCCTATTTTGTTTGAATGCTATTTCATTATAAAAATGGTCGGATTTCTAATATTTTTTCCAAATAAAAAATTAATTAATACAATAAATGCCTATTTTCAAGTCATTGTTAGTCACTGTTTTCAAAATTATTTAACTGTACGTCCACCTTGGGTTGATTGCAACCCTCTTCAATTTTGAGGGTATACACATTCCTTCTTCTCCAATTTTATTAATTATTTGTTGGCAGCACTGCCTTGAATCCCCAAGGCTTAACCACAGAGGCTAAGCTTGTAAATGATACTTTAAAATTCGCACATATTAACTATAAATGCTCTGGGCAGCCAGCCTTCCAGAAGGTGCCAATGGTTGCTGCCTCCAGGGATGCACACCCTGTGTCCTCCTCACACCGGTCACGGTCGGTGTGTGTGACGGAGAGGGAGGGCGAACAGCTTCTGGGATTAGCTTACAGAAGATAGTAAGGCCTCGGTCCTGCTCTACTCTCTCCCTCATCACCCACTCGTGTGAGAAGCCACACCGTGAGCAGCCCTCTGCAGATGCCCAGGCTGAACTCACAGCTCCGGCCAGCAGCCTGTGAACGAGCTCGGAAGTGGTTCCTCCAGGCCACTTGCAGGGGGAAAGCCTGACTGCAACCTCAGAGAGACCCTGAGACATAAACAGCCATCAGTTACACAGCTCCCAGAATCCTGGCCTTCAGAAACTGAGATAATAAAGGTCTGTGGTTTTAAGTTGCTAATTCCGGAGTAATACTAGGCAGCAATACATAACTAATACAAATGCTTAAACAGGCTGACAGCAATTAACTGCTGTGGCTAAGCCTTTATAAGCCAGATGAAGTAAATCATACCCGTTGACTGTAACAGCCTGAATTCTTCATGCAGCCTTTTAGCAGCAGTACTTTGAAAAATTTACCAACAAAATTTCTCCCATTTACATATACGGCTACAACAAAGCCTTTTAGGATGCCTTCATTCCTTGAAAAGTAAAATTACATATAATTACCTCCTCATACATGTTTTTACGAAACTCCAAGTCTTCAGTAAGACTCTGGCAGCGATTCTCCAAATCCACTTTCAGTAAAGTTTCATCGGCTAGTTGTTTCTTGGCAGCAGTTAAGGAGGCTTCCAACTAACATAAGGAAAAAGAATTCATGAAAATTATACACCAATCATGTAGTAGGGAATTTAACTGATACCTATGGATTGAACCCAGTCAAGTACTACAACTTTTATACATGTACAAATGCACGGGAGTCCCTCGTTATAATCTGTATCCTTCCCCGTGTGTTTAATCGCTGGTAATCGCTGGGCCCACCCACAGAGTGTCCCACCAAAACACCTCTCAAATCAGGTACCCGGCAACAGGGAATGAACAGAGACCTCTGGCTTACACTTTCATTTCTTCCTGTGTGCAGAACACTGTTATGACACTTTCTCTTTTCCTTCTCTACATTTTGTCACAATAATGAAATAGGCTTTAAGAGCAAGCAACAGAATGAGTATAAGGACAACAGAGAAGAGCAAAATCAAGATACAATGACCAAAAAGCGAAGGTGCTTTGAGTATTAGCTACCTTGATACTATCAGATAAGCCATAAAATAATCAAATTATTACCCTTTTAAAAATAAAATATACAAGTAAACTTAAAAATCAATCAACCAATTAAGAGAGCTGAGGCAACTGACCTGCCACAACGGCTCAAGAGCAGAGTTCACCTTACCTGGGCAACCTGATCCTTCAGATCCTCCACCTCTCCCTCTAAACATTTTTTGTCACCGAGCGCCGTAGCAAGAGCCGCATCTTTAGAATTCAGTGCTGCTTCATATTCGCGAAGCTTCATCTGGGCTCCATTAAGATCAGATTCCTTCTTGGCATAACTGTAAGACATTTGAAAGAACACAAGACATCAAATCATACCCCTGATTTGAGGCCTTCTCCCTCCATGCTCAGGGGGAGACGAAGAGGCAGTTTATGTAAAAGCTGCCGTAATCTATTAATATTAGAGAAGCACCCTGGCTGGTGTGGCTCAGCTGGTTGCACATTGTCCTGCAAAGCAAAAAGTTGCTGGTTTAATTCTCAGTCTAGACACATGCCTAGGTTGCAGGTTCAGTTCCCAGTCAGGGTGCAGACAAGAGGCAACTGATTGATGTTTTTCTCTCACACTGATTTTCCTTTTCTCCCTGTGTTCCCCCTCCCTAAAAATAAGTACATAAAATCTTGTTCTTTTTTTAAATTAGGGGAGCAATTCAGAAGCATTATATCTAGAGTTTTTCAAAGATAACAACTCCACCCCCCAATGATTGCCCTTCTGTGATTACCAATGATTCCAGCCCATAGAAGTCCATAAGATCAATGTACCAGAACCCTGGTTGCCTCTGAGAACACATGTCCTCCTTGTTCTGTACAGAGGCATTTCATGTTACAGTAAGAATACATTTCTGAGGAAATTAATATTTATTATTTTTAAATACAATGAATATTATAAACCAAGACGTGCAGGAGACCTAAATCAAGATATAAAATGAGATTAAATAAATGAAAGGAAGTTATGTTAAAAAGCAATTTTAGCCCTAGCCAAGTGGCTCGGTTAGTAGGCGCATCATCCTGTACATCAAAAGGTTGCAGGTTTAGCCCTGGCTGGTGTAGCTCAGTGGATTGAGCACGGGCCTGTGAACCAAAGGACCGCAGTTCAATTCCCAGTCAGGGCACATGCCTGGGTTGCAAGCCAGTTCCCAGCACGGGACACACGAGAGGCAACCATACATTGATATTTCTCTTCCATCTAAAGATAAATAAATAAAATCTTAAAAAAAAAAAAGAGGTTGCAGGTTTAATCCCTAGGCAGGGCACATACCTAGGTTGTGGGTTCGATCCCCAGTGCAGGCGTGTATGGGAGGCAGCAGATCGCTGTTTCTGTCACATTGATGTCTCTCTCTCTCTCTCAACTTGATGATGTCACATAGAAACTCCCTTGACATAAGAAGTAACTGCCCCCAAGTTTGCAAGCATGTTCCATTCCTCACATAAGAGGTGATTTTAAGATTTACTAACTATAAATTGGGGTCTCACTGATTTTTTAAGAAAAAATAATTATTTCAGTTTATATTACTAACTCCCCAAACATGCGGTTCAAACTGAGGTTTCTTTTTCTTTTAAATATCACTTTTTGTTAAGTGGAGTTCTATATTCTAAAATTAAGGTTCCTTTGGATAATTGGATCTTAAAAACAGTATTTTTCCATGCAAATTATTCTACTATTATTAATTAGTGACACTGGATAAGCCTTAATATCAAAGTTCTCAATACCTGTTCTTAATTGAAACTGCACTTGTGAAAGAGTATTTCTACTACTGACGTCTGAGTAGGCTAAAAGAGGGATCTTTCATGATTAGAAATTCTGTAATATTAAAAAATCCTGTAATATTAAAATAAAATGAATAAATCTGTCCAAAGGATAAGCAAGTGTAATTTAAAGGGAAGACTTAATAGTATTCAATTCTTATTCATTTTGCTATCATAAAAAATAGCTATATACATAAAATCTCCGCAGTCGAATCACATTTTCTCAAATCCTGTATTTTTAAAAACCACAAGATGGCAGCCTTTCACTGAAGACTAGTTTCAAGGGGGAAAAAAAATCAACTGCTTAAAAAAATCCCATACAATCATTAATCTATAGCAACAAAAAAAAAGGTGCCTAGTTCCTACAAGCACTGGGCCCTGAGGCTGGGGGCTCCATAGAACAGAATTAATGCCTGTGGCGGAGCTATCGTTTCATCCCTAATACACACAAGACCAGAGCTGGGCAGGGACACGTACTACAATGCGTATGCTTTTTTAAATTTACTTATCACACAATATTTACAAAAGCTAGTGACTCAGAATTACTTAACATTACAAAAAATCCCACTGTGCCTCTGTCTGACAGTTAAGTCTCAGACCATAATGTGGTGCTGCTCAGTGTAGTGCCTCATGGCACGGGAGTGAACCTGTGCTTCCCAGAAACCAAGCGGCCTGCCAACGACACTGAATTAAACACACACACACCCCAGCACACCCACTCCACAGGCTACTGTATGTTCCGCGTGTCTGATTTCACTGATTTCACGACTACTGTGTGCACACGGTCCCCAGTTCAAATGCTAAACCATGAGTGAAAGATACTCCGCAACATCTTGGGAGTACCGGAAATAGGAGAAGCCAAAACTTAAGACAGAGCACCTACATGAGAAGAACATGGTGAGTTCTTCGAAAAACAAAAGCAAGACCAGATAAGAGAGGGAGTGGAGGGGTAAAGGGGATAAGTAGGATATGCCAGTAATTTGTGACCTTGAGCCACCCAATGGTACCAATTGAAATTTGATGTCAAGTTCTTAGTTACTTATACCACTGTTATTTTGTAAAAATACACATTGTTCTGCCCTGGCCAGTGTGGCTTGGCTGGAGCACCACACACACACACACACACACACACACAGAGTTGTGGGTTCAGTCCTTGATCAGCCCACACACCTAGTTGCATATGGGAAGCGAAATGATCAATGTTTCTCTCACATCCAATGTTTCTCTCTCCCCCTTCCTTTCTCTCTTAAAAAAAATTCAACAACATATGAAAAATCAACAAACATATCCTCAGGTGACGACTAAAAAATTTTTAAAATACATACATTGTTCCTTTATGAATTCTTTCATAAAGCTGTAACTTTCACATTACTGAACAAATTAGGAAGATACAAATCAGAATTGGAAATGTGCTTAAAACTGCAAATGAAAGCTAACCTTGCATGCTCTGGCCAAGGGGGAAGAGAAGGAGCGTGGGATACCACGGCTGCATCTGGCACACACATATTATGCTTGTACAAATCCCTATTTGTGTATGTACTTAGCTACCTTCAGAATCAAATAACTCTTTGATGGCGAGGGTCATGACTTATTCCTTTATGTTCTGCTTAGACAATGTGTGTAATTATTGCTCAAGAAATTTCCCATTCATTTCCCCCACCAAAAAAAAGGTCTGCTTTTTTGTTATGTAAAATACTCATATCATGTCTTTTCCTAGAAAAAAAAATAACTGTGATGCTTTTATAATCTCTAAAAGTTGCATTCCTCGATGCCCTCCCTATTGTCTGCCAATTTCCTAGGCTAGATGGATAATGAAAAAATTCTTAAGATTACGCTCAAGTCTTCATCTGATCAGAAGCCATGAATCAATGAATTTTATATGCCACATAAGATGCCAATACCAAGACCATGTAGCAAGTTAACATCTTGAACATAATCTTGTCATAGTTTCTAACGGTTATTTTTCATACACTGAATGCAATGCAGGAAGTTGCGATCTAACTATCAGCACATGGTCAAAGCGTAGAAACGTGCAGACTGACGCCCTAAACCACACACGCGCAGTGGCTGCAGTGCTCACGTAAGCCACAGGAACATCTGACAATGCCCCGGAACACACAGCAACCTAGACGGGAATCCAGGGGTTGGCGGCACTTTTCTTTGACTATATTTCGTAATTGGGTTTGTTCAGTGTTACTGACCTGCTTAAGGGATTCCTCAAGATAAGGAGACCTTCCTGTGTTTTCAGGTAAATTCAGTGTGTGAATCTAACACTAAAAATGTGTGCAGTGAATATAATTTTTAAAAACATACTCATTTACTGTAGGTGTTTGTTTTATTTTTTAAGCTTTTATTATTTTTTACTTTTTAGAGAGAGAGGAAGGGAAAGAAAAAAGAGAGGAAGAGAAACTGATGTATGTGATCAGTTGCCTTCTGCACATCCCCAACCAGGGACCTGGCCCACCACCCAGGCACGTGCCCTGACTTGGAATAGAACTGGTGACCCTTCGGTTCACAGGCCTGTGCTCAACCCACTGAGCTACACCAGCCAGGGCCTATAGATGTTTACTGAAGGACTAAAACGCCAACTGCTGGCAAGAAAAAAAGTTTTATAAAATGTACTTAACGCTCTATCCTAATTAAGAGTTTCCTCCTTTAATAAGCAAAATTAGCTTTCATTTCAAGTTACCAGTAGTTTGAATTTCGCCAGTCATAACAAGCAATTAAAATATTACAGTGCTACTCAGTTTATATCACAAATACGCAGCTGAATGAAATGCCTAGTTTGGCCAGTAGCACCACCACAAAAGAAATCCCTGAGTTCAGCGTATCTAAAACACCCACAGTGTACCCAGGAACAAAGAATCGGCGTTCATTCTCAGGACAGGATCCATATGCATGCTTGGGTTGGGTGTCCCTCTTTCCCAGGTGCCATAATTTCCAAGTGCCAGTGTTTTCTCAAGGACTCCTGTCCTTGCTCTTTGATTCTCACATACAGAAATATAGGTACAAAGAGCTACCTCAAGCAATTCAATTTAAGAGAACTAAATTATAGACGATCCCTTCCTTAGTTGGTGGAATAATTACATACCTAGAAAAAGCTATATGAAGCTAGTTTCTGGATATTAAATGTGATTTCCATAAAATCTGCCAAAGATTATGATACTGCATATATATAAAAGTGGACAAGGGCAAGAATTTGTGTTCAGTAAATGCTTGTTAAATGAGTAAAGTCTGTTGGAAAAATGTGTGCTTATGGAAAAATGCACCCAAAGCATAATATTGATAGGACAAACTTAATGTAGGCTTATAAAAGCTATACATTTGAAATAAACTAGATTTTAAATATCAGACACAGCAGAAGCCTTCTATGTAAAGTTGTTATTTCTAATCACGTCCACAAACAAGGATTTTTTTAATCACACAAAACAGACCCACTCTACATGGAGAACCAGGCCAATTAGGTCCAGCTGCTTGAGCTCCGTTTTCATTTACCTTACAGTTCTTTGAACAGCTGTCTGGTGGCAGCTGAACACCACTCGACACTAGTGTGGTTATTCAAGTGACTCCGATAATCCAGCTTCCAAAGCTCTCTCTGGTCATACCCAGAGTTCAGAACCAACATGCCCTTTATCATCTAGCCATGGTCCAGCCTTTTACAGGAAAAATAAGCCTCATTCAGAACTTTATTTTTGAAACCTTATTAATATAAAGGTTATTAATATGCCCCAACAAAAACTGCCTGTCCTAAAACAGTACTTTGTAGTAACAGACTTGAAGGCATATTTAAATGTGCGTACTCTAACGTTCATTCATCAGCTTCAGTACTGTCCTCAATACTGTCCTCAAATTATCTTTCCTTCCAAAGGGAGGGGTGTGAGCCACATGTTTTTACTAGGAAAAATGAACTTCTTTACAATTGAGATAAATGCAATTTAATACAATTCTCTAGAAAGTCATTCAACCACAATTCTTGTTTAGAAAAAAAAGTCTCCTCAAATGAGATACTTTTAAGATTTTATTAACTTATTTTTTTAGAGAGAGGGTACGAGAGGGAGGGAGAGGGAGAGAAACATCCATCAGCTGCCTCCTGCACATCCACAACCTGGGACCCGGCACACAACCCAGGCATGTGCCCTGACTGGGAACCAACCTGATGACCTTTCGATTCGCAGGTCGGCACTCAATCCACTGAGCCACACCAGTCAGCGCTCAAAAAATTTTTTATAATAATTAATTAGTAAGTGCCTCCTCTGGCATAAGCAAACAGACTATGATGTTTTTGCAAACTCAAAAGCTGCAATGCATAACTTCTCAGGGCAATAAAACGCTGCTACACATTCAGTAAACTGAGCCATTAACAAATTAGCAACAAGTCGATTAGAAATCAGGAAACCGCAACTGAAATTAGATTAAAATTAGGAAAAGTACTAAATAAGACTGAAACTGGACCACAGAACCATTTCTTTGACCAAAAAGATTCACTTATGTAAACAAGCACATGAGTGGGGAATGGACACGTACAGCCTAAGTCTTATAAAAAGTGACTTGCCCTGCCTGGTGTGGCTCAGTGAGTTGGGCATTGTCCTGAAATCCCAAAGGTCACAGGTTGGATTTCTAGTCAGGGCACATGCCAGGGTTGCACACCAGGTCCCCAGTAGGGGGCATGCAAGAGATAGCCGATTGATATATTTCTCATACACAGATGTTTCTCTCCCTTTCTTTCGCTTCTCTTCCCCTCTCTCTAAAAATAAATAAATAAAATCTTTAAAAAAAAGAAATTAAGACAAAAATAGCATTTACAATTGCATCAAAGAATAAAAAACCTCCGAATAAATTTAACCAAGGAGGTGAAAGACCTGTACACTGAAGAAATCACAGACACAAATAAATGGAAAGATATTCCATGCTCTTGGGGTGAAAGAATATTAATATTAAAATGTTCATCCTACCCAAAGCAATCTACAGATTTTGATCCTTATCAAAATTTAAATAGTGTATTTCACAGAACCAGAACAAATAATTCTAAAATGTATATGGAACCATATAAACACAAAAAAATACTAAATAGCCAAAGAAATCTTGAGCAAGAAGAAAGCTGGAGGCATCACAGTCTGATTTCAAACTATACTACAAAGTTATAGTAATCAAAACAGTATGTTTTAGGGGGAAAAAAAAACATATACAGACCAATTAAACAAAACCGATAGCTTAGCCCTGGCTGGCGTGGCTCAGTGGACTGAGTGCTGGCCTGTGAACCAAAAGGCCACCGGTTCAAATCCCAGGCAGGGCATATGCCTGGGTTGCAGGCCACGTGGGGACAGGTGAGAGGCCATAAGAGATGCTTATCTTCACACACTGACGTTTCCCTTTCCCCCTCTTCTTCCTTACCTTTCCCTCTCTTCCTCCCTTCAGCTCCCTCTGAAAATGAATAAAATATTTTTTAAAATATTGAGAGCTCAGAAACAAATCCACACAAATATGAATGCAAACTAGGTCCTCTAACTAATGCATCCTTAAGTAAATGAAAGAAGGAAGTATCTTGAGGCCACATTTTTTTGGTCCTTGTGCAATTTTTATGCTAATAAGCAAGGTCCGTAAAACCACCACACACATTACAGTAACTTTACAGTATGTTTTGAAATCTGGAATTGAGTCCTCCCCTTGGATTCTTTTTTTGTCAAGACTGTTTTGACTATTCTGAGTACCAAGCATTTTCCATATGTATTTTAGGATCAGTCTGTCAAATTCTGCCAAAAAAAGGTAGCTGTGACTTTGACGGAGATTGCATTCAACCTGTAGATCAACTGGGGGAGAATTACCATCTTAATATTAAATCTTTCAATCCATAAACAAGGAATGTCTTTCCATTTACTTAGGTTTTGTTTTAATTTCTTCCAACAGTGTTTTGTAATTTTCAGTGCACAAGCCTTGCACTTCCCGTTCAATTTATTCCTAAGTACTGCATTCGCTTTGAGTCTACTGAAACTGGAGTTTTCTGTATTTCCTTTTTGGACTGTTCATTGCTGGTATATTGAAATAGAGCTGAGTTTGTACATTGCTTTTGTATCCTGTAACCTTGCTGAGCTTGTTTATTAGCTCTCCAGATCTTTTCGTTTTTTACAGATTCCTTAGGATTTCCTATTTATAAATAGATTATCATCTGCAAATAGAGTAATTTTACTTCTTCCTTCCCAATCCAAATGCCTTTATTTCTTTGTCTAGCCTAAGTGCCCTGGCTCAAACCTCCAGTACAATACTGAATGAAAGTGGTGAGTGGGCATTCTTTTCTCATTCCTGATCTCAGGGAGAAAGCAGACAGTCTTTGCCACTAACTATGATGATAGCTATAGGTATTCCATAGACACCCTTTATCAGGTTAAGAAGTTCCCTTTTATTGATGATTTGATTCAAACCATCAATAATGTACTTTGTCAAATGTTTTTCTGCATCTATTCAGATGATTACAGAGCTTTTGCACTTCATTCTGTTAATATGGTGTATTACACTGCTGACTTTCATAGACTGAACCAATTTTGCATTCCCAGGACAAATTCCACCTGGTGATGGCACAAAATCCTTTAACACACTGGTGGGTTTGGGATGCTAGCATTTTATTGGGAATGTTTGCACCTACATTCATAAGGGTACTGATCTGTGAAAGTTTTCTGCAGCGGCCCATTCTCCGGTTTGCTGGATGCCATGAGGCAGTTGTTCACGCAGCAGCAGTGGCAGCTTCCCGGTGCTGACCCGGAGCTTCGCGCTGTTTTCTCCAATTCAGTGGTCCCCGTCACGGCTCAGACACTGAAGCTCCCGAAGAAGGTCAATTCTACAGTGTTCGAGGCATTGTTCCCTCTCTGCCAGCTCTTCTCATTACTTTTTCTAAGCACGTACATCCCATATTTTTCCCTCTCTTCTTAAAATACCCATAGTTTTTTTCTATTTCCTGCACTGACTGATTATAACACCTAAACAAATAGAAAAAGAAATTAACTTGGAGCAAATAGGGGCTATGAAGGAAAATAGAGACTTTTGAAAAAATAAGAGAACCTACCGCATCCCTAAAATTTAATCAAGATCTGGATTATGTAAAGAAATAGCAAGAGAATTTTTTTTAAAAAGCTGTTAGAAATTTAAATAAGGTAGCAACATTGGAAGGTATAATTGAGACCATCTAGGAGAGATAAAATATTTTAAATAAGAAAACTAGAGGATCAATTTAAGAGGTCTAACATATAAATAACAGAAGTCTGAGGATGTGTTAAAAGAAGAGAAAATGTTAATAAAGTAATTTAAGAAATTTTTCAAGAAATGAAAGACATGAATTTCCAGACTGAAAAATTCCCATCCAATGACCAGCACAATAAATGAGACAGCAACACCAAGGAACATCTTGTGAAATTTCAAGAGCGAATCAAAAACGTCCTACAAGCTTTTTAATTTTCGTTCACCAATACTCCTCAGCAACTACAAAACCTAGAGAACTAGAGAGCATGCCTTCAATAGCCTGAACTCTACACCCAAACTATCAATGCTTATGCAACACAACTAGACAAGAATGCAAGGCTCCACAAGATATTTTTAATAAGGTAAAACCAATAGAAAACCTCAGGCCTCTAAACGACTTGATATTTTAACAACTGCTATATAGATTCTTTCTACACAATTATACAAAACTAAGTGGGAGTCGCAGAACAGGGGGTTCACAGTAACAAAATATGGGGTCAGACCCTCGGGTCACAGCTGGCAGGGGCAGTTCATACACGCGGGCATCCAGGCCCACTGAGTGAAGGCCCTTCCTCCGAAAAGCCGCGGGCTCCTGCAAGAGTGGAGTGCCGGGAAGCACGCCCCTGGTCGCTGAACCAACTCAGGGATGCAAAGGGAAGGGCTGGCACAGAGAACCGAGCACCAGCTCTTCCACAACATTGTGTTTGCGTACAAGAAAACTGTAACAAGGACTTCAACATCCTTGGAAGAACTCTTTCAAAAACTGTAAGAATTGATAATGCACCACAGCCTTTGCATATCAGGTGGGAAGAAGGTTACTAAACCAACTCGGATAAAAAAAGACAAGGAGGACAAAAGGTGCTGAAAATTTTGATGGGAGAAGAACAGGGTTTTCAACAGTGAAGCTTCACTGTTTAGTGACATCTTGTAGAATTACAAATGCTAAGTGGGTGTATTCTTTGTGGAAATTTTTTATATGAAACAAGATAAATAAAAATCTGAGTAGCAGATCTGAGTAAGAAGGAACTATAACATATACATTATTTAAGAGCATTCTTACCAGTTGTTACATTACTAAATTAATCATTGACTTGTTTGAGAATTACAAATAGCTTAAGCATCTTCTTCTGGTCTGTGTGATCTGACATTCTGAAACTTTTCTAAGACTATTTTGTCAATATATATATGTACTCTGTCAATGTTGTTTAAGAAATATAACTACTACTGGAGATTAACCATCCGTGCAAGATATATTGTAAATGAACAATATGAATATGTTTGTAGATAGGCCTGAGATCTGCTTCACAGTAAATCAGTGGAGAATGGAGGCGATGGAAAGTGGTTTGGGTGTAGATTTGGGAACAAGATTTGCCCTTAACTTTTGTGTGTGTTTCAAAATTTCTATAGTAAAAAGGAAAAATGCGGGGGGGGGGGGTAAACTAAGTGGGAAAAAATACTATTTTCACAATCAGAAAGTGTTATAATAAAGAAAAACTAATAGTGCATTATTGAGTTCTGTTGGAGATTTATGTTCATTGAGTGCACACATTTCTACTATAACACAATGTATGTGTCCCTAAAAACTCTTGCATTCTGCACACAATGAAAGTCACAGAACAAATAGGAAAAACAAAGTTGGAACAAACCACTCCAAACCTATGCAGTTTTGTAACCAGAGCAGCAACAATAACAGAAATAATAACTAGTACCTGGGGAAGGGACTCGGACAACCCATGCAGTCGGTCTCGTGTGGCTACGGCTGCCTCAAGAGATGCTTAAAAATACACAACCAACAGAGTGGACAAGCTGGCTTGCAGGATTGAGACAAAAAAGACAGAAGTGGAGCTCTGAACACAAACTTGGCTACAAGAGCAAAGCTGGGGGTACACCTAGAGGGGGGAAACTCTGGGTGATGGCACTCACTTCTGGTTTTCTAAAGATAGAGGTGAAAGAGAAGCTGAGAGCTTCCTTTCTCTTAACACTTTCTCTTGCTATTCTGGCTCCTCCTCTACTTTTCACATGAATATCAATACAACCTCTAATTATAATGTCATTTCTCTTCTTACCAGTCACACAGGAGATGGTGTTATAGAAGCATTTGTAGCAGAATGCATTGAATTAATACTTCAAATACCAAACACTGATCTAAATTAAAATGTAACGTGTGACTATTGGATAAGGGGAAGAAAAACATGTTACAGAGAATGGAATGTATAACGTAATTCCTCATCTTCCACAGCACAAAGTCAGTAATGAATGCCATTGAGAGAAAAATACCAAGGGAACAGAAAAAATTGTCAAAGGGAATCCTTTTCACAAGGAGCCTTGGGGAACTCTCCTTGAGTTTTTAAATTATGTACACACATACATGTTGCCAGACAGCCATAGGTTTATTTTTTCAAGGCTCATACTAGAAAAACCTGATAGCTAGGGCAGACTTCCCTAAAATAAACTGAATGGAGGTCCCAGGGACAAGGCGGAGTGCACGTGATGTGAGAGGACAGAGGAAACTCTGTAGGCAAAGGCCCTGTGTCAAGAGGGTGCCTGGCAAATGAAGGTGCATAAAGGACTTCGTGGGTAGGGAGGAAAGCAAGACGGAGAGTGGTTTGAGGTGACGCTGGAGAGGCAGACGGAAGCCAGGTCACGCAGGCCGGACCATTTTCCAGTTATGCCCATTGTCCCAGCATAATTATTAATAGCTCCCTCTTTTACACAGAAGAGTATCTCTGGATGCTCAATTATATGGTCAGTCTACTATTAGGTACTGCTGAGGATTTCAGTCTTTAACCTAGAAGTAACTGAAGTGTTTCAAACAAATGTCATCATTTTTTGTACAGAATCTTACAGGAATAGGTGTTCTGGTCTCTACCTAATGTTTTGTTACGTAAGCACCGAGTGAGAATGTACTTTAAATCGATGTTAAGACTGTCTCCCTCCTTTCACAGCCAAAATTCTTGCCAAGTGACCTCAGCTCCTGATCTCCTTCTTCCCTTTCTTTCCTCTGTCTCAGTGGCTTTGATCGCACTGCCGTTCCCGAACATTAGGTGTTCCTCACGGTCAGCGATAATCTCCCAGGCACCTCAGTCAATTGGGCAGATTTTAGGCCTTATCAAACCAAAACTATATGAGCATTCCTTAACAAATCTCCTTATTCCATGACTCGACTCTTTCCCTACCTCTCTGGCCATTACTTACCATCCCCATTGGGGGTTTTCTTTCCTCTGCCTCGTCCTCACATGTAGATGTTTTCCATGCCTCTGAGTTTGCCCCTCTCCTCTTTTCTCTTTACCCCCACATATCACCCGTGCTCCTGAAACTGTCTCTCCAATCCAAGTCTCTCTCCAGAGTCCCAGAGGTACTCCAAACCGTCGTCTGACTCTCCACCTGGAACTCCAACACACACTAACCCACTAACCCTGGGCTCCTTTGCCATCAATCTTGGTGAAGAGCAACACTCCCTCCCCACGCACGCCTGCACGCAGTCACCCTGGACTCTTCTCTCCCTAATCTCCCAAATCTCCCTTCTGTCCTCTCCCACTGCCGACCGCAGTTCAGGAGTCACCTCCTTACTCCCCAAGTGTCCTTATAGTGTTTTTACCTCTACTCTTTTTTTCCCTCCACAGACAGCCAGACCAATGTCACTCATACCTAAAATTCCTGAGGCTCCTCATTACATAAAAGCCAACCCTACAGCTCAGATATCACTACCTCCCAAGTCCCCTGGGATGTCTCTGAAACCTCTAAAAGGCTCCCAGGCAGCCTTGGGTGCTGGTCGCTGTCTCTCCCTAGCACGATGTGGTTACTGCTACCATAGCACTTATAACATTGTATTAGTGTATCATATTTAAGGTATCAGGGCAGCATTTGTTTCCTATCTTCTCAACTAGACTGTAAGCAACTCAATAACAGGGACTGAACCGTGCCATCTCTCTACCCCCAGCCTGTGTTCAAGGCCAGGCACCTGTTACCTTTCCACAAACATGTGCTTAATAAAAATGAAAAGAACACTTCTGTCATGACTATTAAAGATTTATTTAGAGATTTTAATTTCTTTTCAAATTATTATTAAAGCATGAAGTAAAGTAGGAAAGTAGTTTTTAAGAAGGAAAAAAGAGGTTTCTTTCAGTAATTCATCTGTACTCTATCCTAATTAGCAAACGAAGCCCTCAGTATTGCAAACAGCGGCTTCAATTACTACTCTCTCCGGACATACAAAATTACAACTCTAGGGGCTATGAACTAGCAACATAAAAACACACAACTAGTACCATTTTGAAAAGACGCACCCAAAGGACCTGAAAAGTAACTGTCCTGTGTTAAGACTTCAAGTTCCAAAACCAGGTAACAGTACTCTGAGCCTGCTTCCTGAAGGCTGGTAATTGGAATAATGCCGCAAAACAGTGCGCATATAAGGGTTAAACGAGGTAACATACTTCACCATTTACCTATGTGCTAAGTAATCCTAAACAAAAGACTTAAATACCCTAAGCCTCAAGTTTCCCCACTGGTCGAGGGGGTTATCATAAGGCTTCCAGGAGACTGGCCATGGCCACGTTGATCAGTTGGTCAGAGCGTCACCCCAGAGCGCCAAGGTTGTGGGTGGGCACATACAAGAATCAACCACTGAATGTACAATTAAGTGAAACGACAAATCTTTCTCTTTCTCTCTCTCTTGTTCTCCCTCCCTCAAGTCAACAGAGTTTGTAAAGCATCTAGCATTGCACCTGGCAAGCAAAATAAGCAGGAAATAAATGTTGGTTCTTGTCCTGAATCTTCATCTCTCCAGGGTTCTAAAATCCCGAGTATTTTAATCTCTCCAGGTTTCAAGTTCTGTATTTATAAAATGAATTGGTTAGAGCAGATGATACAAGACCCCTTCTAGCAGTAAAAGTGCTGTAATTCTACCTATGATCAATAAATTCAAATGCAGTGAAGACCAAACCCCTTCTAGCAGTAAAAGTGCTGTAATTCTACCTATGATCAATAAATTCAAATGTAGTGAAGACCAAACCCCTTCTAGCAGTAAAAGTGTTGTAATTCTATCTATGATCAATGTATTCAAATGCAGTGAAGGCTAAAAATTAAATTTTAAAAGCCCAAATAAGTATATTAGCTAAGAAAAACCTCAGTTACCATGTAGACCTACATCAAAAATATTGGCAGAAATCTAAGATTATAACCTGCGTTTTGACATTTTTACTTTTTTATGCTAACAACATGAGCATAATAAAAATGACCAGGAACCCAAAAGAACCTCCAGAAATTAAAATTAAAATCCTCCAAATAGAAAAGGGACATTCGTCAGTGGCATCAAAAATTGGCAAAATTTTTATTACTTTATCCAGTGGTTAACATTTAACCAGTAAATTAGTTAACATGTAACCTTAACTTAACCAGAGGAAAAAACCTAATACTGTCAGAAAGAGAGAAGAGGATAATCATGGCTCTCTATGGCCTCTGGGAAGTTGGGTAGAGACAGCTACTGCAAAGCCTTGGTCACAGCCAACTTATGTGACCTAATAAAGGTTACCAATGAAATCTTTAAAATATGTTCAGTAATGGTATACAGCACATGTACTGATGTGTAAAATGTTCACAAAATAGTGTTTTATGAATACAGGTAACATATCAATACTTCCCATAAACCTATTTTTTGTTAATATGGATTTAGAGAGGAAAACTTCAGAGCTCATGTTTCCGGAATAGAGAACTAAGGACAATTTTTATTTTCTTCTGGTGTTTATCTGTATTTTCTAGTTTTCATAATGACCATACAATTTCTTGTATAATTAAAAAGTTAATTTTCAAAAATTCCCCCAGTATAATAGCTAAAACCCAATCCCCTTATCAGAGAGTTACAGTGAGGGAAAACATGGGGGGTGGAGTTAAAACTCCAGTGAGCAAACTTCCTTTGAACTCTGAACTGGGAACTTCAGTGAGACCAAGCAGCACCACCCAAATGACACCTGCCACTCACTCCCACTATCTGTGCAGGCAGGAGACCTACACTGATGATATCAATGTCTGCAGATCTTTAAGACGTAGCAGAGGCAATGTCATCTAGCCAAAGAAAGAACAAAGTCACAGACTAAGACTCAGCAGCATATTTTTACACTGTTTTATCTTTCACTTGGCATCTTTACTTCCTTGAACCTCGATACACCAAAAGATTACCTAGTCTTATTCCCTTACATCAGCAATTTTCAACCACCGTACGTACCACAGGAGTTTTAAAACATGCAGTACTTGACTATTTATTCAGGGGCACCGACCTCTTTTCCCTTAGACTATCAAATAAAAAAAAAATGGCAACAGCCAACACAACAATAGCTGTCCAGTGTGAATGAATCAAAACTATACCTATTTTTTTTGTCAAATTAGTAAAAAATGTATCTTTTAGTGTGCTGTAGAACTGTAGTAATTAATTAGTTTGTGTGCCATGAGATGTAAAAGATTGGAAATCACTGCCCTACATTAAATAAACAACTCCAAGAGATAGCTCGCTCTACCAGACATCCTTTGACAGCGTAGGAAGGAAGTGTCCTGACAGGTTAACTACTTGGGACCTGCTTCCTAGACTGTAACTCCAGTTCTAGGTGTTTCATCCTTCCAGTTCTTTCCTAGAATATTAAAGTACATTTAACATGAAGTTTTATAGCTCTTATATAAAAAAACAGAGTATCACTGTCAACCTGCTTCCACCAGCACAAAATCAGGACATAAAAAAATGGAAGACCAAGCAATACACCAGATAAAGGTGTTTGTTTTTCAGTTAGTTATCTTACGTACAAAGAAAACTTCCTGAAGCAGATCAGCACTTATTACTTTAGATTTTAAAACTGAAAAATAGGAATGTTAACACAACCCTGCAGCCCTGGCCTAGTAGCTCAGTTGGTGAGGGCATGGTCCTGATATGCCACGGTTGCGGATTTGAACTCCGGTGACGGCACATACAAGAATCAACCACTGAATGAACAAATCGATGGCTCTCTCTGTCTCTCTTCCCCTTTACCTTCTCTCTCTAAAAGTCAATTTAAAATTTAAAAAAAAAAAACTGTAAATGATGTTTAGTCTACATGCATTCCCTAAATTTCATTCTATGAATGACCAAAACATACAGAAAACCAACAGAATAAATATATAGTAAGTACAGGTATATAGTAAATCCCCACCCCCTCTCCACTGAGAAATAAAAAAGGAAAATTAGTTTATCAAAACTACATTTCCGTATGCTTCATAATTTGTTCAGATTGCTAATTTGGATAAAATTCACATTCATTATTACGAGACAAGTACATGATTGGCTAGAAAAAGATCTAAGTCTTTTCATCCTTCCTGGGGTTCAGAAAACTACTTCTTACTCCTTATCCCAATTATACAGATGAGAAAATGAACGCTCGAAGAGTTAGGGGCCTATCCCAAGTCACCAAAAATAGGATGTTGCAACTTCAGGTACAGCTTTTGCTTGTTACCACCCTATCTGAGGCTACTGTGGTAGACATCGTCCCTACCACAGTTGCTACAAAAGCAACTCAGCATCCACACGCATATTTTTAATGGAAACACAAAACACCAATTTTCCCATCAGAAGTTTCCTTACTACTGTATCGACAAAGTAAAATCAAAGAAAATCTATTTTCCCCAAAGGGTAAGCTTGATCCCTCAACCTCATCCCAGCCCCCTCAAATCAATGATGCTTGTGGATGGACATAGGAAGTCTACAAATACAAATCTTCAGGTCCCCCGTACCATGAAAAAACACAATCAACATTACACTGTATTCTGTTTAGAGAAAAAGCTTTATTTTCATAAGGTAAATTATATTTAAAAAAGAAGCACCAAATGTTTTTTAAAGGTAGGAAATTCTGCTTTATTAACAAACTTCTACACAATACCACAAAGATTATTTTGAAAACACTGACTTTAAAGCCCAACAACCTACAAGATATTAAACTGTTTCTTGGGACATCCTTTTAAAATGTTTTTAAATGAAGGAACAGTAAATTGCTCAGCATCTCAAATGATCCTACAGAATATATTAGATATATTCCAGTAAGGCCCATCACCATTTTCCTAATTCATGCGTCATTTTCAAAAAGAGAAACTCACAGTTAATTTTGCAGCTTTTCAAGCTTTAATATCTACCATAAACCAACTGAAGAACAGAAGAAAACTTCTGGAATCTGAGTTAAGCAAACTCAGTAAGTAGTCGCCCATTTAGAACACAAATCGACAATGTCTCACATGCACTTTTAGAGTTCTAGAACTTACATTTTTCATTAGTTCATGTGGTAACAAAACCAGACCTGAATGGATGTGAGTCTATTTTCAGTTGTCTTTCTCCACTTACTGTGGCTATTAATATCTATTTCATGAAGTGCTACCCCAGCCCCACTGGGGGTGTCATACACAGTATGTATATCATATTGCCTCATTAAAATTGAAATTGCTTTAACTTCCCAAACACATCTGGAGGTAAGGGTTTTACATAAAATATCACTGGCCACTATTACCGAAGGAAAGAAAATGTGTGCATCCACAACATCAGTTACTGGGAGACTGATCAACGCAATTTTTTTAAATTTTGTATTTTAGTTGTTGTTCAAGTACAGTTTTCTGTCTTTTACTCCCATCCCAGTCCATGCCCCCAGTGCTCCCCTCCTCCCTCCCATTTCCACCCCCAACACAATTTTCTTATACCTACTTTTCCCTGCATATTTAGTTAATACTAAAATTCTTAAGTAAGTCTATCTTTCTTTACTTTTTTGTTTCAAGTGTTGACTGATGGCATTCATCATCATTCTTGGAAACTGGTCCCCAAAACAGCCTCCAGTGAAATATAATTATACTTGGACTACATTGGAGTAGCTGTATCTTGGATCAGAGACCTGTTGTCCTGTGGGTCCACCTTCAGTCGAGGCTGTTGTCAAATTCTCTGCAGCAAGGCCAACTTTCTCCATGAATTCTTCTGTCTTTGAGGTATATTGTGTACTGAGGAGTCAAAATGGCACCAAGTAATTTTGGAATCTGTAATCCTGAAAACTGTTTCCTTAATCTAAATCCACCTAAATGATGGCTCCAAATAAAAAGTTAAGTATAGAAAATTATTTTTAATCAAGTAGAAGACCTAAATGGACCCAAACAGAAATAAGACATTTCTTCATTTTCACCCTATAAATTATACTTCAATTACTGCTCAAAATTAACTGATTTCCAAGATGACTTACTATGCACAGGTATTAGCCTCCTTGTTAGATCCTAATAAAAAAAAGCTGTAAAGTATATATAACATAAAAATAGATCCATAACACCAAAGTGAATAGAAAAGGAATTACTAGCCCTGGCTGGTGTGGCTCAGCGGATTGAGTATTGGACTGCAAACTGAAAGGTTGCCAGTTGGATTCCTGGTCAGGGCACATGCCTGGATTGTGGGCCAGGTCCCCAGCTGGGAGAGAGACAGCCACACACTGATGTCTCTATCCCTCTCTTTCTCCCTCCCTTCCTCTCTCTCTAAAAGTAAAATCTTTTTAAAAAGAAAAAGAAAAGGAATCATTAGCAGACATTTTAACAAATTTCTAGAAGAAATGTAGATACAAGTACATTATCACAGAACATGCACACAGGGACTACAGGAGACAGTGAGGCAGACCTAACTAGAGGGACTAACTCCTGGAACAGCTTTGAATGTGGCCCTGCTCAGTACCACTTAGCTTATCTGCACGCTCTCCAACAAGTTCATATAGAGAGGTCCTAGTTTGTTCTACTCAGAAAAGGCAGAAAAGTCGCCTGAACAATAACAGCAGTAATACTCAACCATTACCTAGTGTGTCATTTGTAAATGTAGGCAACCAAGGATCAAAATCAGTAGCAGAAAAATAATCATGTTAAACAAAAGAAGAAAAATAAGTGACCAGGAAGGAAAAAGACATAATCCAATTCACAGAAGAGAAATTTGAAAAGAAAGCCTTAGGTATTATCCTCAGACAGAATAAAGAAAATAATGCATCCTGAAAATAGAAACAAGCTGGACAAAATAAGTTAACTGTACAAAAAAATTCTTTAGAATTAGAAATATGGTTTATGTCTTTAAAATGTCACCAATGTGATAGAGAAAATAGTCAAAATTTCAGAATGTAAAAAGAAGAAAATTATGAGAGAAAAGAAGTAATCAAAGGGCTAAATATCCCAACTAAAAAGAAAAAAGAAAATGGAGCACAGAAAAGGCATGGAATAAGGTAAGTTACCCAGAGCTAAATAAAGATCGAGCTTTGAACTGCAAGGACCCATTAATAACAGCTAGATGCATGACAGAATATCCTTAGCGAGGCCTATCACGATGCAATTTCAGAAAACCAAAATAAAGAGAATTCCAAAGGCTTCCAAAGAGGAAAAACAAAAGCAATTACCAAAAGAAAATAACTGTGATTGGCATCAGACACACATTAACAATATTGGATGCTAAAAAAAAAAATCAATGGAGCAATATGATATTTTCCAAATTCTGAGGGAAAAAATGTTAAACCAGTATCCTATACCTAGCCAAACTATCATCCAAGCATGAGACCAAGTTATTTTCAAACACACAGGAGTCAGTTTACCTCCTGCCACCTTTTCTGAATAAATTACTTAAGGGTGTTCTCCAACAAAATGAAGAAGAAACCAAGGAAAGGAATATATGTGACCCAAGAAAAAGCTGGATCTAAATCTGGTAAATTCATAGGACGTCAGCTGTATATATCTTAAGAGCAGAGTTCCAGGAAAGAAAGTAGGCTTATGTAATGGATAATATGATTATATATCCTTAAAGGATTTGAAGATACACTGAAGGCAAGTATTTCTTTTAGCCAACAACAACAAAAAAGGCTATTTAGGGACAAAATTATACAAGGAAAGTCAAAAGTTTAAATATAATACAAAGTAAAGTGGGGCATGTTTTAAGCAACTGATGGCATGTTAGAAAAAAATACAGTAGCCCCACCCCCATCCATGGTTTCACTTTCTAAGGTTTCAGTTACCTGCAGTCAACCCACAGTCCAAAAAAATTAAGTGGAAAATTCCAGAAATAAATAAGCTTTAAATTGCCAAGCCGTTCTGAGTAAATGTGATGAAATCTCACTCTGTCCTGCTCCATCTCACCTGGGATGTAAATCATCCCTTCATCCAGAGTATCCATGCTATATACGGCACCTACCTGTTAGTCACTTAGTATACCTCTCAGTTGGTTATCAGATCAACTGCAGAAAAGTATCACAGTGCATGTGTTCATGTAACCCTTATATGCTTCAATAATGGCCCCCAAATGCAAGAGTAGTGATGCTGGCAATTCGGATATGCCAAAGAAAACCGTAAAGTGTTTCTTTTAAGTGAAAAGGTTAAAGTTCTCAACTTAATAAGGAAAAAAAAAATCTTACTCAGTTTGCTAGCCTCTACAGTAAGAACAAATCTTTTACCTGTGAAACTGTGAAGGAAAAAGAAACTTGTGGCAGTTTTGATGCTGAACCTCAAACTGCAAAAGTTACAGCCATGGTACATAATAAACTAAGATGGAAAAACCGTTAAAATTCGTGTGTGCAACGCAGAAAAGGCTCTGACTGGTGGCAACACATTGCACCAGAATGCACTGAGCCTATATAAAGACTTCAGTAAGTGATCCCTTGAAAGGAGTGACCACATTCACATAACTTCTATTACACTATGTTGTTAAAACTGTTCTATTTTATTACTAGCTATTGCTAATCTCTTACTGTGCCTAATTTATCAACTAAACTTTACTGTAGCTATGTACTTACAAGAAAAAACATATATATCATATATATATGAGATATATGGATGGCTCGGAACTATCCACGGTTTCAGGCATCCACTGGAGGGTCTTGGAACATATCCCCTTCTTATAAGGGTGGACTAATTTACATATAATCTTGACAATAAAAATATATGCACAGATGTAACAAAAACATAATCCTAGGTCACTACCCAACATCTCAGATTGTTTTCAACTGACAACCTCTCAGGCCTTTCTTAACCACACTATCACTTCACCCTGCTTTATTTTTCTTCCCCTAGCATACGTTATTATCCACCATTAAATCACATACTGTATATTATTTCATTGATTTTAATACACATTCTTCACACTTCAAATCCCATTGAAACCAGCATGCATCTCACATCACAACCCATACCCAGCATTTTACAGCTATAGTCAGCCAGGTGGCAGTCTTGTTACTGGGTGAAAACCTTCAATGGATACATTCTGGGAAGATTAAAAAGGCACTAGTATCAAAATGCCTCAAATTTGATGAAATGCAGTATTTATTTGCTTGCTGGGTATCTCTCCCTGCCCCCCCCCAACCCTCAGAAACGTAAGGACAGTAACCAGCAGGTAACAGATACTTAATCAGTGCTACATTTTAACATACCTAAAACTAGGATGGGTCCAACAGCGTGGTTCCTACATAATTGACTCTGATGTCTCTTTTTCTCCTTAATGGTACACAGAGCAGTGATGAGTCATACAAAACAATGGCATCAAAGATTTGAAGAAATTCGGTAACAAAAAATTGGGGGGAAGATGGAGACAGTAGTTTGAGTGACTGAACTTGTTTCAAAACACGACTGCAAAGGTCGGTAAATCCAAGAAACGGAATCATAAGCTTATGATTATTTCTGAGTTACGGAACTCAATATTTAAATAAAAACAAAAAAGGCAAAATGTGACTGACTCCTGGAAACAGGAAACTATTTTTGTTTTCCACTATAAATCAGCCTTAATTTTTTTCTTTTTTTGCCAAGTGCACATACATTTTTTGAACCGTTTTTACGAGTATGTAATAAAAGGGGGAAGTACAGATTCACCCTCTTATTACACCAGATACAAAATCAGAGACTGAGGCAGGGTCATTCACACGGATACAGATAGAAAAATACCCAGGGACAGAGTCAAAAAATCGATTTTCATTTGCCAAATTTCATTTGGCAACGAGGTTGGAAAGCATGAATTCTGGACCCAAAGTTAGCCAATGTCTAAAGCCCGAAATCAACACTAAGTGGCCTAATGATGATAATTATGCCACTTTGCTCATCAGAAAGTCAAGGTAGGATCAGCAAAGGCTTGAAAGTTTACCTTTGTGCACTACAATGAAACTCGGGGCCACTTAGGTGAAATAATTACAAGCTCTCCCTCGCCACAACACTCCACATTTACACAACACCCTTGCACCTGCCCTGGCCTGTCAGCACAATGACAGACGCGGGGAATGAGCAAGGTCTTCCCATTACCGGAGAGACCTAACATTATAATGCGGGTGCAAAAGCTGGGGGAGAAACGGCTACCTGGAAGAGTATGAGGGTCACAAATGGGAGAACGGTGGCCATGACAAGCAAACACCCAGCTTGCGAGTCCCGAGCAAAGAAGCACCCAAGGGCCCCGCCCGTCTCCGCAGAAAGGACACCTTTCTCTAGTGATACCTACTGAGCTCGGAAACCCAACTAGCCCTGGGCGGGCAGTGGCGCGCAGTTCACACTACGCCCCACCCTCCTCTCTCAAGGCAGGCGCAGAACCCTCACAAAGTGTCACAGGGCCGAGACGAAGCGCGCCAAAGCAGGATCCACCCCCTGGAGATCCGGACGCTTAAAGCAGGTCCCTCCCCTTCCTCCCTCCGCCCAGCGCGAAACTCATTCATTCTTGAGGCGGGCAGCAAATCCTCCCCGGCTGGCCACCTCCGCACTGCAAAACCACTAGAGGATTTGTCTCGCACCAGCCGGAACCCAGGTCACGCATTGGAATGAGCGCCCAGACGCCATCTCCCCGCACCCAGGGCCCCCGAGGCCTCCACGCAGGACAACTCTTCTGTATCCTGGGGTCCGAGGCCCGAAGCAGGGCGTTCCGGCAGCCCCAGGCGGGGACACCTACTGGCCCTGCTGTGTACCCAGGATCAGCAAATCTGTATCCAGTCCCACGATCGCTACTACTCAAGCCCCCTCCGCAACCCTGAGCTAGCTAAGAAACACTAGATCCTTTCTGCTTCCCGGAGACTGCGACCCTACCCCTTCCGAAGGGCGTGGGCACTCAAGCCCTCGCTCTCCCTCTTGGGGGTTCTGGAGG